>CABFVX010000154.1:178304-192035 GCA_902151425.1 Timema shepardi | reverse complement strand
TATATATATATATATATTTAAGTTTTATTTTCTAAACGCGTTTTATAAATCGTCTACAACTCTTTATTATTATTATTAGCACCGCGTCTTACTACCCGTTCGGGTTATACGCACTTACGCTAATGTGTAATGGTAGGGTGATTGTGAGATGAAATGAAGGACCTACAGTTTAACGTGGAATCCGAACCACGGTGGAGACCTGGCATGTCTACAACTTGGACCATTTGGTTTATTCATTAAAATGTCATGTAGCAATCTTCCTGTCAGGTTGTAGATTAAAATAGTCCGTGGAAGCATATGTGTGTGTCTAGAATAAGAAACGAAACAGAACATTTTGAAATGCAGGTCAATGTTGCTCGGGCGCAAATATTAGAGTGATTGTGTACCACTGTCCGCGGAAGAGAGGAAGTGCTATCGGCAGGTAAACAAGAGGCCTATCAGGGTAAACTGCTTATTTTCTTCCCTCTCTTTCTATTTCGTACTGTGACGTCAAAGTGGTTAGAAAATTAGGTGATTCAGGTTAAGATGCAATATAGCTTAAAATGTATCCAATTAGTTATTATTATTATTATTATTATTATTATTAGCACCACGTCTTACTACCCGTTCGAGTTATACGCACTTACGCTAATGAGTAATGGTAGAGTGATTGTGAGATGAAATGAAGGACCTACAGTTTAACGTGGGATCCGAACCACGGTGGAGGCCTGGCATTCCTCATAATCAGATAAATCTTTGCCGGGACCGAGGATTGAACCCCGGCCACCAGCATATAAGTCTGACACCTTACCCCTAGACCGCCAGGTCACCCGATCCAATTAGTTAACGTCGTCAATGGCCATGGTGTTGAACGCAATAATTAAGAATAATGTGAGTGAATATTTAGTAAATTGGAATGGAATATAAATCCTGTATATTTTAGGTTTAAAACAAATTGACCCTGTTCAATGAATATGTCCATAGTACATTGCCTGAATCAATATTCACTCCATTTACCCTGCAAGGTATCATCAGATATAAATTGATCGATTGCACTATGACGCAAGCTTACGTGCTACATCATAGTGACCCACGGCGATGGTTTGGATGATTTAACGCGTCGCTCTTGTATTGGACTTGAATGACTGTGGCGGGGTGATCAGGTATCGAGTATAGGTACCTACGCAAATTATTGTTTAATCTTTATAAATACAATATAACCTCGTTAATCCAAAATAATTTGGCCCTAAGTTTTGTTCTGATTAGCAAAAATTCGGAAGGGTCTTCAAGGATACAGAGTATTTTCCCAAATCATAGATTACAGTTGAATGAAAATTTACATTCGGATATTTACATACTGATGTATAACACATAGTATGTACTATATAATAGTGTTACATATACTATATATTTTTTAAAGTACTGTAATTACCTGAGGGCGTGAGACTGGTTTGTAGACCTAGGAAGAAGTGGAGAGATGGCGTTGAGGAAATCCTGTGAATAAACATGTTTTGCGTACAGAAACCGAGGGCGAATGGAATGTTTCAGGGACGCGTGAACGAGCCCTACCAGGGGCAGAAGTATGAAGCAAGTAAAAATAATAGTATGTTTTTTTTATTATCTTGTAATTAGTATTATGACGAGTAACCAGTTTGAGTAATAATATATAAGAACTCAGCTAAATTTTAGATAAGAATTTTCAAGGGGCACTTTTTTTTACCCTATCAACCCGAGTAACGCCTCTGCCTATCAGTGTAAATTAAGGAGATACCCCAAACGGGTAGTAAGATGCTATAAGGAACAAAAGTGAAATCAAGTAGGGTATATCTGCTACCTTAAAAGATACGCAGTGGATAGTAATTAAATTACTTGGTAATGTCATATTTAATAAAATAAGATATCCCCTGTACAAATAAATAAAATTAATCTCCATTTTCGGTTGATTGAAATTTTTACCGAAAGCCCTATTCTATTTCAGATTCCTAAATATATGGCTACTCATCCGACTGCTTGTTTGGGAATGCTTGCAACTTAAACTAAAATATCTATGGACCCAGATCTAGAAGGATTGTTACAGTTAAATTTTAAAGTAAATTCATCATCATTTAAATGAAAGAGGATGAAATACCAATATTTATTTATCGGCAGTCTCTGACCTTCAAGATTTTGAAGTTTGTATTATGTATTATTTATGATTTTAGAGCATTTACTGTTGGTCTAGTATCATAAATCCAAAATATTTAGTTATGCGAAATATTTTTGAAATATCAAGTTATCTGAAATCTTAGGCTACCTTTTATCCTAAATATATAGTTTTCTGAAGGATTTATTTATCAAAAATATTTAGTCATATTAAATATTTTTGAAACACATAACTATCCTAAATATTAAATTTCCTGATTTCCGAAAGATTTGGTTATGTGAAATAGATTGAGTTAGTTCATTCGAATTCGTGAATGTTTGATTGAGTTAGTTCATTCGAATTCGTGAATGTTTACTGCAATTTTATCTCATTTTCAACATAAATAATTGAAACATAAAATATAAGGTTTACTTAGATATTGTGGCTACGTTAATATCGAATCTACCCACATCAGTAGTCACGCAGTCTACGGCATCAGTCTCATTTGTTCTGGCATCCCCATACTGAGTGTTTTTTTCCTACTTTTTTCCCCCCACTTTATTTCCAAACAAATCCGGGTATTCTTTCTCCTAAATTCTACCTACCTTATCTTTCTTTATCCCATCAGTATAAATACGTGGATATCCCTGGCGGTAGCAAGCTACCAAGCATAAATGTATTTGATCAAAATTGTATATAGTTTCAAATGTAATATTGACTTGTATTTACTTTTGATCAACCCGATTCAATTGTCTAAGGCGTCACTCTCATGCTGACCGGCCTGCTGAAGAAGGAGAGATTGGAGTTTGAATTCTGGTTAGGTCTATCAATGCTCGTTTTTCCTAGATAGTTTCCCACTCACTCTCCTTCCACGCAAATGCGGGTAAATTACCTCTAAAATGCCTCCTTCTTCATACCTATTCCATTAAAAGTAATTATATTTGCGTGACCCTGATCAGGTAGTTAGACGCTGTAATAAAAAAAATTATTCGTAAGGTCCTACATGCCACACACAATAAAGTTTTGTATTTAAGTTCGTTCATAGCTTCAAGGAGATATTTCTTAGCTATATTTAGATATTTATGGTTGGTAGCATTCGCAGGATGTACATCAGAGAACACAGATTAGTATTTTGTGAGGAGGATCCAAGGAAGAGTTAGTTAGGTTGAGACTCAGTTTATACTTGAAGGGGGATGGTTGAGGGAGTTCTGTTCTGTGCAAACCGACGTAGTAAAAGGGGAGGGGGGGGTTTGTTTAGAGAAGGGAAGTTTTCGAAGAGTTGAGTGAAGTCAGGCTGAGTGGAAGTCAACTCGGGCGAGTAAACAAGCATCCAACCTTCTTCCTTACCCATTAAAGTCACTGTTCTTGGCCAGAAATCAAAGCTGGTTTCAACTGCTGTTGTTAGCGAAATAGAAGGACCTCTTTGATGGCGATACTCCCTTGATCCCTTTTCACACAGCGGCATCGTTGTAGTGGGTGGATTGGAGGGTGGAGGGGGAAGGCTTCAGGCGTATCGATTAACCACACCACATATTATGTAATAGATCCACATTTGATCTCTGTCAATAATAATAATAATAATAATAGTAGCTATAGTAATTAACCTATTTTATAATCTCCGTTGATTAGGGATCAAATAAAGCATTCGTTGTCATGACCAAAAGACTATATTCTTAGTGATGCTAAAGAAGATGTTCAATATTTATATATAGATTCAATTCATCTTATTAAATGAACCTGTGGCTGAGTGTGTTGCCGTAGGTTAGGGTGGGAGTGTAGGAAACGCGAGAAACGAGCAATGTTTTTCCCATTTTTATGGCAAAACTTTTTTTTTATCAAAACAAACCAAATATCTCTCTGGTAGAAACATCTGGTTTAATTGTCTTCACGTTGTGACACCGACAGTTCTTGAATTTATGTCGATAGTATCCTGGAATTTAATGACAACTTTTCCTTTTCACCCACCTCAGTGGCGTAGTTAGCCAACGTGCTAGTTTCATGTTGAGATAGACTGCCAAGGACGGGGAGATCGAGGTTCGAATCTAACTCGAGCTATCTGTGGGGGAGGTGTTTCTAAATGGTCTTACACTCTCCCTCCACGCGAATGTGGGTTCACTTCCTCTATATTCAACCTTTCCAACTCCTAACCCATTAAAGGTGACCTGGTGGTCTAGGGGCAAGGTGTCAGACTTCTGTGCTGCGGGTCCGTGGGTCAATCCTAGGTCCAAGTACAGATTTATCTGATTACCAAACCCTTCCTTCACCTCTGGCATGACGTGTATTAACCATAGCTTATGAATGTGTGGAATTCCAGACCTCTACCGTGGTTCGGATTCCATGTTAAATTGTAGGTCCTCCATTTCATCTCACAATCACCCTACCATTACACATTAGCGTAAGTGCGTACACACAAATGGGTAGTAAGACGTGGTTCTAATAATAGTAATAGTAATAATAAAAATTCTAACCCATTAGCGTAAATAGTACATGTGCGTATAAATAAACGGATATTAAGACGCGGTACTAAGTGTATATATATATTTTTTCACTTAAATATTTTCTCGTCTAGTGCCACTGTGTTCACGACAAATATTCAACAACTGTTGATATCACCATGTGAAGACAATTGAGCTATTTTTTTCTCCTGGAACAGTATTTTATTTATTTTGGCAAAAACAAATGTTGATGTAAAAACTTCAAAAACCTTTAACCTACACTCCAACCTTAATACTACTTTTTTTTAAAATTATATACTGATATAATCTGTTTGTTTAGATAGTGCACCGATAAATATCTCAATAAACAATAATTAATTAATTTTTCTGAGAAATTATACTATTTATAAATTCATCTTGATGTCTTCTTACCTTATCTCAGTACGTAAAGCGCCTGACAACCTAATCGATCACGGGATCAATTCTCGGTATGACCGAAAGATTTATAACTGGATAAACTGAAGCATTGCCATTCAATGTGAAGAGTTAACGTCCGTGATGCTGAGTAATGTGTTTGTTCTTGAATTCAGTTATTTTTTAGGTTCTGTGCTAAAACAATCGGTTAGTTAAGAAAGTGTACGCTAATCACATATTATAAAATGATGTATAAACCCATCTAATAAAAATAGGTATTGCTGCAATAAATAATAATAATAATGATTATTATTATTATTGTTTTGCTACTTAAAATACTTATTACATACAAATTGCATTCATTGCCATAACGACATAGCCATTGCGATATCAACACGTCCACAACAAGAACAACACGTCCACAACAAGAACATCGCGTCCACAACAAGAACAACACATCCACAACAAGAACAACACGTCCACAACAAGAACAGCGCGTCCACAACAAGAACAACACGTCCACAACAATAACAACACGTCCACAGTAAGAAAAACACGTCCAGATAAAGATCATCACGTCCACATAAAGAGCATCACGTTCACAGCAAGAACAGCGCGTCCACAACAAGAACAACACGTCCACATAAAGATCATCACGTCCACAATGAGAACAACACATCCACATAAAGAGCATCACGTTCATAGTGAGAACCTCATATTCACAACGGGAATACATCGACCCATATTGACTGATAGCGGAAGCGCTCTGTGTCCATGATATTGTCTCAGGGATTATATCTCAACTCTCCCCCTTCCCTTCTGTTGTATTATTGCCCATAAGGCTTCACAATAGAGTGTAATAAGTTGGCTTACACTACGTACCACGAGATAGTGGAAAGCGAGAGTATAGAAAAGGGGGAAGCCCCTTGGAGACAACAAAAGCACAGCGTTCCTCAAATAACATTAATAAGCTGGAGACTCGAAAAGGTTCACCCAAAGTACGGTGCTTCGGCGTGTGCTTTGCTCTCATACTGGCAAGTATCAAATACTCTGAGCTTATCACTTTGTTGATCAAAAAGGGGTAGACAAAGCGATCTTTGTATACAATTAAATGGCAATTAAATTATATTAATTTACAGTTTAAATCTAAATAAATCACATTGAGCAAAAAATCTCTTCCTGGTTATTATTATGTTTAACAATTCTGATGAGGCCTGCTTTGGTGGCGGCAGGGTCGCTCTCGTGTTAGACTAGACCGCGAATGAAAAAGAGATAGGGGCTAAAATCCCGGTCAGGTGTAAATGAGGGTGGTTTTTCCAAAATGGTTTTACACTAACCACACAAATGTGGATACACTTCCTCTAAATTCAACCTCACTCTTCTCTAACCCATTAGTGTAATTAGTAAATTAATATATATCCGTGTAATCTGAACCGGAAGTAAGACACGGTGCGAAAACAAATAAACACTATTCTGATAAGTCAAGATAAATCTAGTATTTGTATAAGTAGATTTTGAATAAACAATGTTAAATTTGAAGATTAAGTATCAGTGAAATATTATATTTTGATCTCTTTCAACTTTGAGATGTCAGATGGTTCGTTTGCCAACAAATTAGACTAGTTTCGATGAATTACACCATCAGGAAGTTATAAATGTAGAAGAAAGGGTGTTGGCTCATTTTTTCACCGTTGCATTACCTCCCCTTCAATATTTGGTAAATTTCTGATGATTGTATAGTGAACCGACATTCGAATTTTATTAGGAAGACAACTAGAAATTTAACTATATCTACTTTCCCGTGTTCATAAGTCAAGCCATGCGATCTGCAATTTTACTAATGATAACTATAAAATTACATTAATAATATAATAAAACGTTATCGGTATTGATCACAAAAAGTTTGTATTTTTTTAAACTTTTCTCATTAAGAAACTTGGGCTGTCGGTTAGTCAAGTTTGCTAACTTGAAGAAAAGTTGGATTCAATTTTCAGATTTTCAAAATGCTTCATATTTCAATGTGATAGCTTTCATTTACAATCAAATCTAATCAATCAAATTCTAATTTACCCCCTCTTTTTTCAAAAGAATTCAACAGTAGGCATATTTTCTGAAGAAAACGAGATTTATTCATGTATATATCAGTGTCGTGTCTTGCAGTGTTTCCAGGGTAAGCATGGTTGGTCTAGACTGTACCTGTTCATTGTTCTCATCACTCGGCAGGACACTTGTTGGTTGGATGTTAACGAAAGTATATTACTATTTGAGGGAGGTTTGAAGAAAGATAACATATATATTATTGGTCAAACGGGATACTAATTTGGTGATAACATATGACAGATATAGTTTTACCAATCTCTGTGAACCCACCTCAGTAGTCTTATGGTCACTTTCTCAATATATTGTACGAGGAGATTGGGGTTCAAATCCCTGTCGTGTGTACTGAGGGTGTTTTTGTCTTATATTGTTTTCCAACTACCCTCCATTCATATGCCGGTACACTTCCTCAAAAATTAAACCTTCTTATCCCTAACAGATCAGGGTAATTAGTACATATGGGTACAACACGAACGGATGGTAAGATGTGGTGACAAAAAAAATATATCTGTGTTATCTTGCAACACGACACTGACACACACGCTCATATATGTATATATATGTGTGTGTGTGTGTGCGTGGGTAAAAATAAAATGCAAATTTTGATTAGTATTTCCGTTCTTTATAAAGTCGTGTTGGTATTGACTCGGAATCCACACTTTGCTCATCGGACGAAGGGGGTGAGGGGAGTTTGGGAAGGCGGGGAGCTAACACAAAATCTACAACTCGTGTGATATCACCCTAAAAAAGGGGAACAAAAAAAATGGAGGGAGAAGGTCCAGAGCAGTGATTACATAGCTAGGGGTTACCGGGCAAAAAGAGAGATGAACGCCAGGATGTATCCGCCCCCTCCCCCCCTTTCCCTCGACAACCTCACGACCCCTCCCAGTTTCCCTCGACCAGTTTACTGACTATAAATCAGGGAACGCGTGACAAGACAACCCCCCCACCCCCCCAACCCACTGAATAAAAAAAAACTTTATCAGCTTCATCTCTTGCGCAAATACTTACTTCGTTTACGACGAGGAGGAAATACCTCTCCGGTTTGTTTGTCAGTGATTTCGTTAGTTTTTTTAGTTTTCTTTAGTGATACCTGGTGATATTTTTTTCACGTGATACATTTTTTTTTATTGAAGTCGGACCTCAATCAGCACTACCAATGGATGTTACCTTCCAGAAAGGTTAGCGATGTTACTTAAGTAAGATTAAAAGGGAACGCAAGTTGACGTTAGTTTTTTTTTAAGTGTATAATAAAAACTTTTTTCGATCAAAATAAATATAAAGTGTTTTAGTAATACGTTTAGCTTAACTTTTTTGATACAATTATCTCAAAATATCTCGAATATTTGTTATGATCATCATAACATTTCGACATAAACTTTTTAAACTCAAAACAATAGTCCTAGTTAAGATCCATTATACCAATGATAGATATTCATTAACTTTTAATAACAATGGTTGTAGAAAATTAAATTAAATGTATTTAATGGAGCAATATTTCATTTATATTGACAAAAAAAATTTAAGCTTCAAATCTATGGACCTTAGATGAGTTTACTTTCATTGCAACTTGAACTAAAAGCTTGTAAACACAAATACGATCATCAGTGCTATAAATATTAATTTTAATAAATATTCAATTTATCTATCAATATAGGCTTGCATGATTCCGTAAGAACTTCAATATTTGATTGTAGATTGTAGGATTTGGTTGGCCAGAGAATGTTGGGGAGCAGCATATTTTATAAATCTCAAAGTCAGGGGCTGGGGTAAAATAAATTGTTTATTTTAACTTGTACTTAATTGACAAAAAGCTCCTATAAGTTCGCTCCTGTAGAAAACGTGACGTCAGGCGCACAACTACCTAGGCCTGAATTTGGAGTCAAGCCATGTAAAATGTATATTTCTATTTCGTTAAAAATCATGATTTGGCCTTGAAGTACAAGTACAATCATATAATATCTGAATATTAATTTTAAATGAAATATATTAAGGGCCGGTCTTGTGACTACAGGATAAATATTGCTAGCTGGAGGTTAAAGTTAGCGATCAGATAGAGGCTATCAGCCACTTTAATATTTTACCCATATTATGAACTGAATTTATCTGCCGGATAGCTATCTGTACGATAGATAGATTTTTATGCAGAAAACTCAAGGTTGATACTGTTTTTACTGGTGCGTGGGTGCGTATAAATCCTGCTGCTACCGCTACAACCTAGCGAGTGGTGAGAACATTCAACATTTGTTAAATAATGGCGGCTAAACGAGTGCGAGGAAACAGATGGCGTCACGTGGACGCAGAAGCTAAGCTGTCTTACAAGTACTAATTTCGGTGTCTGCCAAAATGTGGGCAATAGTTTGGTACAACCTGTACAAAATTTCATTAATTTTACTCACATTTTGATAATTTGTTCTTATATAACTCTACAAATAGCTTGTCAGCTTTTATAAAAGTGTGAATTAAATGTTATAGCTTTATATAGTTAGAGCCTGGAGCTGTACTTACTAAACACGTGAACCAAGATTTTAACCTAGAAACAGAATCTGATATGTGAAATCTCATTAAAAACAACGCATAACTATGGCAACGCCAATTTTAACTTTCTTATAAAAGTTATCAGGTACTTGAACCTCCCGATAAAAATGTGATTGATAAATATATTTTATCTGGCAGATAAATGATATCTGGCATTCATAAGACGCACTTTTAACTCATCGACCAGATTAAAATATTTAACGGCCGGGTTAATATTTATCCAAGAGTCATAAGACCGGCCCTAAACTGTTTTGGTTGTAGCCCCAGGTACAAGGGGCATAGGGAAAGACAAAATTATTGTAAGACAAATATTTTTTGAGTTCAGGATACATAATCCATTAATATCCATATTAATTTCGATGTCTAAATATTTGGGTTTACAGTTTCTCGGTAAGATACTAAAAAGAAAGACTCGCAACTGAGGTCACATGGTCTAAGACGTTAATCTCGTAATAAGCTTGATTTCTAATAAAAGCTCTAAAATCTGGTGGATGCACCGGGACCTTATTATAAAATTGCGGCTTGTTACTTATCCTCCAGATTAACAAAATCATTTAATAGCTTTTGAAAGTACTAATCATAGAAAAAATATAAATTGGTTCCTATCTTTTTTAAAGTTTTTACAACCAAGTAATTTTAAATGTACAACAAAGGCTTCTTTATTTTTTAAACTAATGTTCTTTGACTAATGTCCACAAAGAAAATAAGGAAATCCTTTTTCATGATTATTTTTAGTGTGATTATTTACCTTAAATAGGATTTTTTTTTAATTATCAGCCAATGCTGAAGTTTTGAGGCATAATGAAAATAACACAAACTAAGAAATGGATGATTAGCAATCATAACAAGTTTACCTAGCTTTATTGTAATATAATGATATAAATATTAGCTAAAGTTGTTCATAAAGTAATTACAGTCTTATTAAGGATTGTCTATCAGAGAACTAATCCATCTACTGCTTTTATACGTAATATAAAACACTCCACGCATTAAGTCTAAATAAGATTAATAAACTTTGACCCAATAATTGTTTAGTGATTTTATTAAATAACATTTTTAAGTCACACTACGCACATTTTTCCAGGACAACAACTTTTATACCTCAAACCCCATAATGATCCTAACAAATCCTCGTTTAAAACAATTAATTTAATCATGACAGAGACCTCTTTTAACCGTAAGTTAAAGTGTCATCCAAAGGTGTCATGTGTGTCAAAAGATGACAGCACTAACTCAATTTGGGTTATAATTGGACATTCCCCCATTTTTCCCCTTTCCCCTTCAAATATTTAGGTTATAAATAAATAAATATATATATATTTATTTCAAATTTTAATATTTAATCTTAGCTATATTGATATGTATCACATATATAATATGTGTATATCTGGTTTTCCAATGATGTAGAGGTCATAGTTTGAATCCCAAGTAGGTGTACTATGGGTCTTTATTCTTAATAGGGTTTACATCCTCCCTTTACGCAAATTAAGGTACATTATATCAACTTTCTACTTTAATTTTTTTTTTTTATTATTCTAGCACAGAATCTTACTACCTGTTCAGATTATACGCATTTGTATTACTTACGCTTATGTGTTAGGGATAAGGAAGGCTAAATTTAGAGGAAGTGTACCTGCATTTGAGTGGAGGAAAGGTGGAAACGGCCACCGAAGCAGTTTTATACCTTCCTCAGTCCTACCCCATTAATGAAAGTATGCAAAGAAATTCCAGTCTGATAGTAAAACGCAGTACACATAGAAAAAAACTAAACTTATCTAATGATATGATTTGATCAAACTCTAATCTAATAATAGTACATACGTGTGTAGATTTTTTGGGTTTAATTTATCTCTAGCAAGCGTGAGGGTTGTCAAAGGACCGGGTTCAGTGGCGCGCGAGAAATAAAGAGGGTGTTTACCTTTAAAGGGGTACACATGGGGGAAAAAAATAAGGAGGTAAATATATTTTCTGCAGGGATTGATATAATCAAACCAGAAGGGATGTTTGCGAACCGTGATGTTTCAGTGAAATTGGTTAAAGTAAACTTGTTTAGATCCACGAGAATCAAATTGAATTTTGAGTATTTTCTGTTTATCTTAGCACTTTTATCTTGCTTGTCAGTTATACATACCCACACTTGTGTTGTTTTGTAAGTTATGTTTGTACACATATATGTATATGTATGCATTTCTGTAAATTTTACTGTGGAAAACTATTACAATTTAAAGTCGTGTATCGATCTGAAACAAGATTAATATTTTTGAACATTAATTATATAAATATTTTCAGTGTGTTTCACATACCTACACGAATGTGATGGGGATGAAAGCTATATCATTTAGAGGAGGTAGACACGTATTTACGTGAAAGGAAAGTGGAAACAGATTATGAGAAAAATAACTTAGAGTAAACCCAACTGGGATTCGAACCTTGATCTCCTGTTTATAAAAAACACAATAAAAGACGTTTTTCACCAACGTATATCAGTGTGTTCATTAATTATATTTTTCTAGATGTAATTAGAAGATTTAATACCCTATTTATTAACGTCTTAACCTAAGCCGAAGTTAGGAATAGGGTATTTTGGTGGTTGTGCAACCGAATTAACGGAAAAGGAGGATGGCAAAACAACGGTGAAAAAATTATACTTAGGAAGACACCCAAGTGGGGGATGAACTGGAATCTACTGTCACATTATATAATTCGAGTCTAATGGAATAAACTACGTGTCAACCGGCTACAATATGAATATTTTTTAGAACTGTACTTTTCTCTTAAGTATTAATGAGATTATATTTTATACATAATATTTAAAAATGATCACAAAATTTAAACACATAATTTAGATATTTTATTAATTTGAAACAGCTCCAGAAATGAGTATTTTCCTTAAGCATCAGTATTACTGTTTATTTGTTTAAAAAGTGAATAGTTCTCACTTTTGAATTCTACAACCTTGATTAGTGTATAAAAAAAATTACAAATTAATGGTTCAAAAAAATGTGTCATAATATTGTAACAATTAAGATTAAACTACCAAATTTTAAACGCCATGACATGAATAAAAATCATGTCATGTCATGCGGGCCCGTATATTCCTCTGATTTTGTTGCTGCTGGATTTCACTTTTTATTTCGATATCATAAAATAAAAATATTACTATAAACTAATATTAAATAAAATGTATGCTACCTTTTTCAAAATATCAAGGAAATAATTTTTTTAAATAAGAATAAAGTGTCGTTGATAAGCTCTACTATTTAATACAAAAAAGTTTCTAAAGTTAAATAAACTCAATCTACATTTTTAATTGAAATGAGCTGTACAAGAGAGGTATATATACTTTACTCCCTCCCCTCCACCAGCATCCTCTCCACCCTTCATTCTATACAAGGGTAGTTTCATGTATTTATCTTCTAGCTGCGGGTACTCGCCCATATAGCTTTAATTACCGCCTCTTTGAAAGGATTACACTACTTACGTCCTTTTCAACTTCGTCTCCACTCAAAAAAATCTACGAAACAATAGTTTCTAAATTCAACAAAATTAAACAGCATATCTCTAAACATTATATATATATATATATATATATATATATATTACTATGAGAGAGTTATAAAACTTTATATTATTATTATTTTTACTATGAAAGTGTTATAAAACTTTATATTACTAATATTATTATTATTATTATTATTATTATTATTATTAAAAATTAGATCTCGCTAAAAGGAATGGCTTTATTTATATATTTCGTGAAATGATTCCTAAAAACTTTTAAAAACTATTAGAAAATTTTATAAAATACAAACAGATTCTATTAGAATGCGTATAACCCGAACGGGTAGTAATACGTGGGGCTAATAATAATAATAATAATAATAATAATAATAATAATAATAATAATAATAGAACCCTTTAGAAAAAACAAATAGCAAAAACCTTTAGAAAATGCTAGCATATATTTTTGCGTTCAGCATTGACAAATAGTTTCATATTTAAATATTATTTATTGTATGGGTATTTATAATATCTATCAACAGTGACAGATACCGATCGTAGGAATTTACCTATGAAAACATGAAAGTGATCTAATGACTTTGTGTCTGTCAGATAGGGTTCTTCCTGCGAAAGTTTGTTGTGTGT
>CABFVX010000154.1:166827-177893 GCA_902151425.1 Timema shepardi | reverse complement strand
ATATTAACAATAACAACGAAAGAGTTTAAATTGCCTGCATTCGTTTAATAATATATTTCAACGTAAAAGCGCTTTGAAATACTTGTACCTTTCATTAAAGGAATTGTAAACGACTTAATTAAATATTTTTTATTGTTTTAGATAATCATAAAATTAGTGAGAACCTTTGAAACTAAATGCTTTACATAGCATATTCAAACAAAGAGGAGAAAATATTTCGGAATGTTAGGAAAGAATGTAATTTATTTTAGAAATGTTATCGTGTTGATGGATAAATTTTGGCGCGGCTATCGAATACACAGTAGAAAAAGTATTTCAGAAATTAAAAATATATTATTTTGATAGTATTATTGATAGTATTTTACTACATTTTTATTATTTTTATTATAATTAATATTATATATAAAAAAGATGACAGGTGCAGGTAAGATTTGTATGAATATTTAAAAGTGATGTTAGTATATTTTATTAGTCAAATAATGTATATATATAATAAACACTACTTCTCACTATTCTTTCTGCCTACATGCATATATACTAATTACGCTAATGTGATATGGAATAGGAAGGCTGAATTTAAAACAAATGTACCCAAGTGTACCCGTGAAGGGAGAGTTTAAAACCATTTAGGGAAAAAAACACCTAAATACATCCAACCGGGATTAGAACCCCAATCAACACGTCATTGGCAGTCAAATATATTGTGAGGTTGACGTATGGGACTACTTAATATAGCCCACCCGTACACACAAGTATATAAATATAACATATTAAATTCATTTTTGAAACACACAAGGAAGATTAGTAAGGAGAGATGATTTTATTAATTTGTGAATCATTGAATTTACTATGAAGTTATAAACTTATAAAAGGTGTTAGATAGTGTTGTATTAAACATTATACAAGTTTGATATATACATAAAATATCATTAAATAATTCGTGCCATGAAGACTGACAGGAAAAACATAGTATAATATCCTTTGTAACAAAAATCATATTAAAGTTAAGACATTGCTTTTAATAGTATCAGATTCGTGAATAAATAATAAGAATATAATCATAAATATAACTTTTTAATCTAATATATGATTCACTGATATTTTAACGAACTAAAACTGATGATAATGAATGTTTATTTAGTATTTAATTAAAAACAGAAATTATTGAGAAATAGTCATTTAAAAAGTTTTCCAAAAATTAAAATTGAATTAGTTAATAACGATATAAAATAGTAAAAAGTATAGCTCAGTCAGTATTGTGTATATCTACTGCGCTAAGGATTCAGGGTTCAATTCCCGGCAAGGACAAAAAATGTATTATTGATGACATGTGGGTTTACACTTTCACAGTGATGAATTAACGGTCGGGGACTGGATGTTGTGCCTGTCCCAGCCTTAAGTTAGATTATAAGGCATATGACAAGCCTGGCAAGCTAATAGTGGAAAATATATGGCTGGAATAAAAAAAAAACTCACCCAGGTCACAGGCTGGAATTAATAATTGATGTAAAAAAAGTAAAAAAAGGTAGAGTTTACAAATCGATGATTCATTGTAGGAAATCGCCTTCTTATTTTTTATATCCTTGCGTAAGCAGCCACCATTGGACGACTAGTTTCGATATAGCTCTACATCATCGTCAGGTCAAATACTTGTAAAGTAATTCAGATGTTTTTAGATATCAGATATCGTAAATATAATGAAACTGCAAAGGTGCCCGACAGACAACTCTGGAATTTGAATCAAAGTGATTACGTTCAGCGTGTAGTTTTACGTCCTTACTTCAGGCGAATATTGGCCAATATCCTTAAAATTCATGGCCTGCTTCATGAACTTCACATTTAATAAATTTAAATGCATATTGCGGAGTAAAATAACAGTTCTTAATTGTTCTGTCTCCTCTACCTTTTCTAAAACTAGTTTCAGTATTCAATAACCGGTGAGAGTGAGTGCTAAATTTGATATAATTCTTTTCAATAATAGGGAAAGGAGTGGTTGGGTTTCTATCCATTGTGTTTGTTTTATTTTTACTTTTTTGTATTATTACATTTAATATCCTTATTATCAACGATTCCATCTACGTTAGTAAATATCTTAGAAGGCATATAAGCCCATTACCGTGAAGCTTGTTTGAGAAAACCAAAGAGATAAATCACATTCGGAGAGAAAAATATTTCAAAGCACCCAGTCAAGATTTTAGATCCACAGTCCCCGTCCCCATCACCGATTTACTGTGAGTCTAGTAGCTTATACTTCATGGTTCTCAGTAGGGCTTCCATTAGGAAAAAAGTTTAACCACCAAAAATCCAAAACTGTCAAGAAATTATAGGAGAAACGTGAAATGGGCTTTGATTATAAATTTATGACGGATAGAATGTTTAAGGGAACACTGGTGGGTGGGGGGGAAGTCAAATCCCCTTGATTTATATTTGTTTGTTTTTTACTTGATCGTTTAGAGAAAATTGTACCAGGGGATTATGAACTCGGGTTTATATGTGCTTGAACCCGGGTCTATTAACTCCGCCATGCCCTGATTGTCTGTTTATACCTGGAATTGAAGCCGGAAATGTTTGATAGATTTCGTTCAACTTTGATATTTAAATTATTTTATAAATTCATATTTCAAGTTCGAATCATGACTTAAGTTCTAACCCTAGATATAAGGTAATTTCATTATTACTGATTTTTGAAAACTTGAAATTTTTCTAATATAGCTCTAGCTATTTTGTTCAAAATGGATAGTTTGGTGGTGTTTTATGTAATAAATAAGAATACATGTTTTTAATTAGAGTAGGTGAATGTAGTTTTTTTTTCTGAGGAGATCTTAATACTAGTTAGTTTATTGATAATCAATTTTTGAAACTTCTGCTACAAACTAAAGGTAGACAAGAGAACGCTGGTAAGAGAGTATCACACAATTTATTTTTACTGGTCGCAGGACTTAAAAGGTGGGGGAGGAAGTGGGGATGTAGGAAACGTAAGTTAACGTCAGTAATTTTGCAATCAAAACAATTATGTGTTCAAAATAAATCAAATAACTTTCCAGTAGAAGCATAATGTTAATTTTCTCTAAATTTTTAACTCAACAGTTCTTGAATATCTGTCAGAAGTATCCTAGAATTTAATGATAACTTTTTCTTATCATTTAAAAAATTATCATAAAATTATGCTACGTTCATGACAAATATCCATCAAGCGTTGATACCACCATGTGAATAAAATTAAAATATTATGTTTCTTCTAGAGCAATATTTTATTTATTTTGACCCAAAAAAATAAGATTTGCTATATAAACTACATTAACAATGCCTTTGAGTCACGTTCCCTATAATATCACATTAATATTAAAGCCCGGTCACGGAAATATCGACAAATCCCCGATAAATCATCGTCTCTTGTTTTTTTCCCCTTCCCCCTCACTACATATACTCCGCCTTTCCCCCAACTCCTCATCTATACTCTTTCCTTGAGCCTTATACCTAGCTTGCCAACCACATGCCTTTTATAAGCCTTCTCGCCTGAGGCATGCGCCAACGCTTATGTTTGGTTTTACTTCTATCTTTGTTTGTTCTTCCAAGTTAGCCAAGCTTATATATTTAGCTAAGGGTTCACCTTCTCCCTTCCCCCCAGCATGTGCTTAAAATTAGGGCGTGTATATACAATCAGCCGTTAAATAAGTGTGCGTTCATTTCAAATGTTGTCCCTACCATTTTTCCTCCCCACCCACCTATATTTTAATTAAAACGTATGGTTATGATAGAATAACCAAGTCTATGTTATCCTAAATAATTTCTTTTTTTTTTACTTTTTAAATTTTAATTTCACCGAAACACACAGACTATTTTGAATATATTTTATCTGACAGAATTTTTCTATACGATTTTGATTTTTTACTATTTAAAAGTAACATTTTATTTGTGTATCTCTCAAAACTTTTTAACCAGTGTTATGTCTTTAAATCAAAATTTTAAAACACTTAATGCAACTACCTGAACAAAACTAAGTATTTTGTTTTTAATCTTCTTTCATCCACAACATTTTGAAACCAAGTATGTTCAAAGGTGTTTTAACAATTCTTTGTATTTTAGTTTTGTAAAAAAAAAGTCTGTTTAGTTTTTGTAAAATTATGGCATAGCGTTTAAATACATTTTTCAATTAGTTTATTCAATATTTCTTATTCTATAATACCCAAAAAATTTGACCTAAAACATACAAAAGAAATACTTGAGCAAATTCAATTTCAAGTTTTTAAAAACATAAGCTTATAGGCCTATAAATGCAACTACAACTAAATTCGATACTATTATAGTATTCCTTCAGGAAATAATGAGAATAATATTTTCACATATATTACCCACAGTAAGCCTTATTTTAATATATATCAAGCCAAAAATCTGAAATGTGTCAAAAAACAACAACTCTATTGATTAAGACCAAACTTTATGTATACACTGTACTCATTAATGGATTTTGTTTGTGGTGGCCATAATAATTGGCCCAAGGTTCCTTTTTTTAAGGTTTAGTAATAAACTATTGTAATAATATATGTTAAAATTATCAAATAGTTTTGAAACGATCAAAATGAAAGTTCGGAACATAAATAATAAATATAATTTTTGAAGGTAATTCAATGGTAAACTTGTTACAAACTTTAAACCATCTTAGAACATTACTAATAGTGATTAAATATTTCATTTGATCTATCTTGAGAACGTTATGCTATTGCTTGAAGATCAAACGAGGATTGTTAAACTTATATCATATTAATTGAGATATATGTAATATAGTTGATATACCTAATCTCATTCTATTTTTAACGAAACTACGCATAATACCGTCAGCTTTCAGAGTCGAATTAAATATTGATCTCTTGGTTGGGAGTCAGGAGTATTAACCACAAACCTAACCCTACCTTTCTGGTTTGGTGGGTCAACTTCAAAGCCAAAATAAAAGTAAGTAAATTCTAGAGGAATTTGTAAAACAAAGCTACCGTTCATTATTCTGAGGAATATCTCAAATATTTACCGCTTATTTCAAACATACCAAAACATTGCTATTTCTCCGTGGGAAATTCTCTTTGTTAAACATTTCCAAAAATGTTTGTCTATTTTTTTAGATACAAATTTAATTAATATACACCATTTAATTACTCCCCAATTTATCTACCAAAGTGTAAGTACTATATAAAAGCTTATCAGATGAAATATGAATCCTTATTTTGGTGTTTTAGTAAAGCGACTTCATGACAAGTATTCAATGGTTCTATTCTCATTGCAGCATAATTATTTTAATCGGTATGGTTACCATTATTACCCTCCTATTACTAACATTTTTAAATTTCTGGCCAATTAATTGGATGTTAAGTGATAATGGTGCTGTTTTAAATTGAGTTAGTTTGTAAGTTTGGCAGTTTGTCAAATCAACTTAATTATTGAATCCATGCGTCAATAAATATGATGATTTAAGTGAGAAGAAATGATTGATATTATATTTTACTAATAATGTAAAATTATATTAAGAATTCTTAAATGTTATAAATGTTCACTTTTTTAGCGAAATATTTTTTTAAGAGGCTGTTCATAGGTCACGCAAGCATTTGGGGCAGGAGGGTAAGGGAGTAATGTTTATCATGACCAAACATGAAGAAGGGGGATGTGGAGTCTTAACAATACAACTAAGTGCATCGGGCAGAATTTTGTGTTAATAAACCCGACTGCGTGCACCTATAAACAAACAATGAATCTACTCATTGACTTCGTTCGTCGAGTTTGGAGAAAACATACGAATATGTTCCAATAAAAGGACTATACAGCTTCTACAAATACTATTTAATTAGGAGGTGGGGTGCGTGATATTGTGATTAATATTAGGCCTGGAATGGGAGATTCCTAAAATGGTGACAATGAATTACAAGATAGAGGGAGGGAGGGAAGAGGTAAAAAAAACTGCACAAAGTTTGCGTGACGTAATTTATGAACAGCCCCTAATAATATATGGCAAGATATATTCATAAGTTTGGTTAAATAACCCCAATAGTTGTAAACCTAAGTAAAGGATCTGAAGATTAAGTTTAGTATCCATTTTCCAGAATATTTTACATATAAAAAATCATATTACATAGTGGGCCAAGTAATTGACCTATTAAGTAAACAAAATGTTATCGAATTAATTATGTACTATAACATTACTCTGTGCGGTAAAACTTTTTCGTAAACTTGATTTTATTTGGAGATAAAAGCGTTAAAGTAATTTAAGCTAACGGCAGTACCGTATCATAAAAAAAAGGTTAATAACATGCGTCTTGGAAATAATTGAATGATGTTCACTTTTTAAGTGAAAATCAATATAAGCATAATTTAAACACGATTTATTTTAGTGAGTTTATAGATCTGTAATTTATTTATAAAAATATTTTTATATAAACCACATTTGAATAGGTATATCAATTTAAAAAACAGTAAAAATAAAAACATTTTTAAAACTCACATAGACTAAAATGAAATTTTCCGGGCTCTAACGAAATTGGCCACACCCTACGTTTCTAGTAACTTAAAAAAAACCTAGCCATATCTTTCTCTGCCGTTTCTTCTTGTTTTAACTTTTCTTTACCCTCCATCCTTTCCTCGGAATGAAAAGTGAGGTTGCGTACAGTTTTCATCGTTGTAGAAAAGGATGGATACCACTGGAGAGCCATTAATTAGCAAGGATGAAATGTGACGTCAAGACAGAACCCACGACTGTGCGACTCAGCAGTTGGTAAGCCTGGCACTGTTGGAGGAAAATTAACACATCTACAAGGAGGAAAGGAGGAAAATTTCCACAGAACTTTAAAATGGAAGCTTCATCAACTCCTTGAAAGTTTTCAAACAACCTAGTGTGTGACTTCATCAAGAATTTGAAAGTGTAAAGCTTTTTTTTAATATAGCAAGGAGTTTTAAAAAATCGTTATGTTGACAAATTCTTAAATACTTATTTAGCTTGCTTTCCATTAAATAAAGAAAACAACGTTTCTACAAATTATTACTTAGTCTCATTGATCATCTTGATAAGTAAATTTATATATTTTTCCTAGATTTAATAAATTGGGATAATTCAGGAAACTCATTTGACACTCGCAAAATTATGATGTTGGCTAGTCTTTGTTTACACTTTTTAAAGCAATTAAATGTTTATGTTGAAAAAAAATTTCAACGGCATAAATAATCTTTACGGTCACCAATGAAAATTGATTTCACTAAAATTCATAAATAAATAGTCATTTTATTACATTTAAAAATGTTATTGGTCATCGTATGGTGTTAAACATATACTGACAAATTATTCCCCGTAAAAACATTCAAAGTAAATACTTTAGTGGATCTTTGTTTTGTCTAATTCTAAATATGAATGTGCAATGTAGTAAATATATAATTTAATCCGTCATAAAATAACGCCACTACATAAAACAAATAAAACATGAATACTGAATTATCGAAAGCAAATCATATCAAGTTGAGCCAATCACTTTCGATTAATTGTGTACAGTCCAACTTTGGTAAAAATAGCCTTCTCCGACGTCTAGAAATGTTAAGAGATTTATTTACACTTATTCATGCGTGAGGCCATGACGTGTTCTGAAGACATAAGTAAACAAATAGTATTGATTTGTCTGCAAAAATTGGACTGTAGTTTAGTGACCTATATGTTCCTCAAATAAAACAATGTATTGTACATAGTATTAAGAAAGAAGATGACGCATATACGAATGAATGTTCGACAATGACATAATTTGGAGAACGCACTATTGGTTTCATGGTCTAGGTTGTGAGTTTCACAACAGATTTTATTGCCTGTGTCCGGGAGGTCCCACTTCTAATCCTACCCTCTATAGTTTTCTAAATGTGAATCATTATTATGAATTTATCACCTGTCCACGCTAGTAAGGGCTCATTTCATCTAAGCTACCCCTTAAATAGCTACCCTTAATAATAAATTCGTTTGTAGCCTTGATCTTGAGCACTCAAATAAAGTTTATATACGCATAAAATACTTGAATTAACTTTACATGGATCGTTTTCTACTTGACTCTTAAAAGCTAACTGCGCTTTTCCTCTCATAAATAAGTTGGATTTTTTTTCTGTGTAATTTATATCTTGTCATTTTATGTTCTTTTTTCCTCAGTCGACATATATATATATATATAATTTTCTGGATTCATATTTCACTTCTAGTGTCCGTTGCTTTGTTACTGTTTCATTCCATTAACATTTCCATTTTCTTCCCTAGATCGTTGTGAAAAAAAAAAGAAAAAGTATCAGTCACTTTTACGTAATCCTATTTCTTGGAAATAGAATGTAAAGAAAAGAAGGGACGTGTAGGAGATCTCTAATCCAATTCATGACTTAATTGATTATCCTATTCACCCCAACCTTTTCAACCTCTCCCTTCACCCTCAAAGAAACAATTACTTGGAATTTTTTTGAAGTCCCAAGGCACAGAAAAATAACTTTGTCTTAGAAATATGTAAAAACAATTTTTTTGTTTTTTTTATTTAAGACTATAGCATTTCTTCTATGCAAATCACGCCTTACTACCCATCCAAGCTATCCACCATATATACACCAATGTTGTAAGAAAGAGGGAGCTATAACTTAGAAGTAAATATACCCACATTCGCGTGGGAGAGGAGTGGTAAATAACTCATTCAGTGCACATATTTGGGTTTCGATCTCAGGCCTCTCCATCGCTAGCATTAACATAACTAGGCTAATCAGAAGCCTAATTCAACGTAACTTACAGTTCAAATTATTATATTTCGAAGAAAAATAGCAAAGTTACCTTCGTATTTAACATTTATTCTTGTAATGCTACTTAGATAAATCCAACTTGATGAAACGTATTGAGCAATTTTACAAAGAGATATACCACTCAATTTAAAAGTTTAAGGACCACTTATTAAGGGGTTTCTGTTTGATCCTTGATTCCTGTTTTTAACTGTAGGATTAGACATGCTCCTCTCCACAATGGGCTGGTGTCTGGCCGATGTGTTAAACTTAGTAATTAAGCTGTAAGAATGACCCATAATTATTTAAATATATTCAAAAATAAAGTATAAATACGATGCGATATAAATAGTTTAAACTTTATCCTACAGTAAATTAAATGCAGGAAGATCAACTTAAATAAATGGTGCGACAAAATCGCACCAACTTTTATTATATTATTTATTATAGTTTCAAAGATAATTTTCAAAAATAGGCTTTAAGAAAACCATCCTTAACTATGTTTTTATAAGACAAATACATCGTTTTGTTAATAACATTAATCACTCTTTTTATTACCTATAAAAAAAATGTAAATATATATTTTTAACAAAACACTAATTTTCAAAAATAAAATATTGGTTAGCTATCATAAAAATATTTGTTATTTGCAAAAATTAAAACGTATTTTCATTTATTATAAAAACTATTCAAATTCTCATTTTCAATTCAATATTTTAGGTCAATTTAAGAAATAATCTATAATTTGTGGGAAATAGACTACACTTAAACTAATTTATTTTAAATAAATAATAATATATTATTTTTATGTAAATAGTCCCCCGACGCCCATTTGTATCTAAATAATCAGTGCTAATAAAAAAAACTCAAATTTTACAAAAATCAGCCAGTAGTTAGTTAACTACTATAAAATTTTGCTCTTTTTTTAAAAAAAAATCGCAACTACAGTATTTATAATACATCCAATTTAACAGATACCTATTTTTAACCAAATCAAACAATTTTTTAAATATTCAAACAATAAAAAAATGCATTTATAAAACACCCAGAACAGATATTTCCCTTCAAAAACAGGTAAACAGCTTTATTTGTCACGTTATTGTCATATACTCCCCAGATGTACATTATAAGCAACACCGTTACAACTAATTTAGAAATAATCAATTTTTCAAATATCACTCTTAAGTTAGCGACTCTTTTGTTAAATTTTTATCCAGGACCAAGTATATAGAGCTATTTAACATGCCAAACACTCCCAAGATACCCGTTTGGAACCAAATTGTTAAAACCATTGGTAAAATATCGTGTGTTTTTTTTACAAATCAATCCTCAGTAAACTACCTTTCAACAAATTTTTGCCCAGAAACCAATTATATAGTGCTATTTGTCATGTAAAACAAAGTCTATTTACACGTTTTAAACAAAATAATCCATTTTCGAAAAATTTTGAACTCAGCAAAATTACTCGTCAGTAAATTAAATACCCTTAATCAGAGAGCTAAGTTAAAGATTTAAAAAAAAAAATTGTATTGCCTGAATAAATAATAAAATTGAACAAAAACTAATCAACATTTTTGGATCTGTGGTTAGGGACAGATAGATAGATAGATAGATAGATAGAATTGTGAAAGCCACTTTTGTGGATTCGTGTTCACTTAAAACGTCAAACCTAGTCAAAATCTCAAGATCGGTTTTTTTTCACTATCACAATAATTTATTTTTATATTCGAAAGTAAAATATATACAAGCAAATCAAATATATTAAAAATATTACATAATAATAGTTATTTAACTAAAACCCGACACCTAAGCTCACTTTGTAGTGTGGCTTCCTAATCTAAGGGTCCCACGTTTGGTTCGCGGTATAGCTTGAAAATGTATCATTACTGAAATTGGTGTTTGCCCTTTAACAATGATGAATTGATAGCCAAGGGTTGGATGTTGTGTCTCTTCTAGATTTAGGTTAATTTATGAGTCGGGTGCTAATATAATCACTCGTTTCAGAAAGTTCCGGTTAAAATATCAAATACAATTTTAAATAAATAAATCAATATCTTAAAAAACTAACTCTTACACTACCGTAAATAGAATGTAAAAAAAAATAAACTAACTTAAAACAAAACTGTATAATTATATTTAATATGTCTACAATATAACATGACAAAGTTGTAAGGGAAAATAATATCTTTCATTAGAGACAACATAAAAATGTTTACCTCCCTGTCAAAGAAATAAAACAGGGTTGGCAGCTAAGCGCAAGGCTTTTATAAGGTCAGATGAGAAGTTGGGAGTGGTTGGGGGGGGGG
>CABFVX010000154.1:74271-144768 GCA_902151425.1 Timema shepardi | reverse complement strand
AAATGGTTTTCCACTCCCCCTCCACGCAAATGTGGGCTCACTTCCTCTTTATGCAACCTTCCCAAGTTCTAACTCATTAACGTAATTAGTACTTAAGCGTATAGCCCAAACGGGTAGTAAGACGCTGTGCTAAGTATTATTATTTATTATTAACCATGACCCTTTATCAATTAATCCATGAGGTTCTCTTGTGAAATAAGATCTTACGTTTCTTAATAGTTTTTTTATAAGGCAAGGACTCCCAAAAGAGTTTGGCTTCTGAAACCATTCATAGTTCGTGTATGTAAAGCTGAGACTTACCGATGCACTTCCTGGATCCGGTACCAAAAGGTAAAAAATCAAACAGATCCGCTGAGCTCTTGTTCTCAGGGTCGAACCTTTCCGGATCGGGGAAGTATTGCGGGTCATGGTTCAAAGCGTAGACTGGGATTATGACCTGTGTTCCACGTTCGATCCTCACCTCGGTCCCAGGGATCGTGTAAGACTTACTGCAAACTCTGTTTAGCACCA
Source organism: Timema shepardi (assembly GCA_902151425.1). Lineage (NCBI taxonomy): Eukaryota > Metazoa > Arthropoda > Insecta > Phasmatodea > Timematidae > Timema > Timema shepardi. The sequence goes on along the minus strand of CABFVX010000154.1, from coordinate 144,258 downwards.
CGTCAGGATGATACTTTCGAAGAGTTTCTAAAATCATTTGTAAAATAATATTCATTAAATACAAAAAAAAAACTAACTATAAGAATAATAAATAATTTGTAAACTAATAAATAATTAAATACATTTTTCAGAACATGATCTCAAATTTAAAAGTTTTAACTACCACGTCTTATTATATATAAAGAACATCTATATACAAACAAATGTCATTTTTTTTATCATATTCTCTCGACATCTTTTTCTTATTTCTGTATCTACGCATATTGACACTAGAGGAGTAGGTGTGAATAAGGTTTAATTTATAGGAATCGTGTCCAAATATATGTAAAGTAACACCGTTTTGTGATTTTAGAAAGAATACCTCAATACATCTTGGTGTGATTAAACACAAACCTTCCTGATGCCTAGTTACGAGACCAGAAGATATTTACGCCCTTTTATTTTGATGCAAGCTATTTAATAATACATTTAAACTCGGCATATAGAAACTATTCATTTAATCATTGTGTAACGCAATTGCTTCGTCATCACTTGCATCCACAATTAATATAAATTAATATAAAGAAACATCTGCAATAAATCGAATAGATAAGGTTAAAATTGAAGCTATGACATAGATATTGGATTGTATCGGGTAAAGCTCAATGTCTATTACCGGTAGCTTACTCATATGCTAAATGTCATCCATCATTATACCGTCAACAGCACTCACCGTAGATAACTTGGTCCATATACTTCATGTTATTTACAGCCTCGTAAGTGAGCTCCCCGCCATTTTGACGTAACGACGAGTCGACATCTTCTCTGAGGTTGTCCTGAACATTTGGGTTCATCGCTAGCTCATGAAGGCAGAAGTTCAAGATGCCAAAAACCATCTCCGTTCCGGCATACCAGAACAAAAAATACTGGGCGAATATGAATCTACTATCCAGACCTAAATACGATACGGGAACATTAAGGAAACTTAGATCTTACTGATTTATGTATTTGGTGCTTTAAACACCAAGGTTATTAATGACTTAATTTAAATTATAAAGTTTGGTAGGGTATATTATAGAAATGGCACCTACATTTGTATTTGGAAGTGATTAGTATTCCCAGCCCCAGTACCCCCGTTCTAGATTGAAACCTTGACGATTGCATCGCTTGCAATTAGGTACATTGCAAGCTTAAGTCCTCCGGATTACGCGGGTTTTAAGTTAATGTTATAGAGTAAAATATGTTGTAGAATAAGTCTACCAATACCCTGTCAACATCATTTCGAAGAGATAACTTTAAACTTGGACAAAAATGGTACTGAGTATTTGAAGCCAAATATTTTCTTTACCACTAAGGTGGTGTCCAAAGCTGAACGCAACGGTTACTTAGACTAGATAATTCTTGCTTTATCACCTTTATAAATACAACTTGCAACGAACTTTTCTTGTAAGACTCTTCGAACGTTTAACCATCTTTGACCTTATAGTGCTACCGCCTATCCACAATCTTATAAATTATGTTTAACGTCATCTAATATCCCATGAACTTACATAAGTCGTTTTAGCGAACTAAAACACATACGGTTTTAATTTTTTGTTATTATTTTATTCTTTAAAACTTGTTTTTCCGTGTTATTACAATAAAGTAAATATTGTAAACGTTGTGATTTTTGTGTAATGCAAAATAAAGAAAACGTAAATAACTCTACTCTAAGGGAGAAAAAGTAATAATATAAATCAGATGTCAGTCAAACACCGCACCAAGGCCCAGTGATGGTGATAACGACATATTGCTTCTATCCTTCTTTTTTAAGGACGTGGAAGGGTGCATCGGCATCCTTGATGACAATTTGGATGGATATATACACGTCCTTGCCGATACAAATGATAAGGAATGCATGGGAAGGTGACTATGCATAAGTAAAAAATATTGGATACATCCCGAATTAACATACAGTGCCAAAGTATTGACATGTTGTTATTTAATGTTTTCGGGATAACAATTAGCCCTATATGGAGGTTATTGTTGGAGGTAGATAATACAGTTATGATGGACTATGCTGTTATGGTATGTGGTTTGTTTTGTATGCTTTTTAGAAGCTAATTTGTTTTATGTGATTTAAAACTATATAAAATACATAAATCAAGTTCAACCATTCGCAGCTATGTAAGTTGAAGTGCTTATAATCAGGAAAATGTGTCTTCAGTTTGTACATTGACTGCATGCATGATCTTTGAATTTGTATTACTACATACTAAATAAATATTGAATAATGCACTGAATTTACCTGAATATAACACTTTTTTTAGAATTGTGTTTTCTCACAATCGTGAGTCATCTTGTATTCGCGTGTATGAAAAATGTTCTGCCAGATTCAAATTTTCTTTTGTTTTTTGTTTCTAATAAAACACAACAGACTATATTTTAGATCAAAGCGTAGCTTGTTGATTAGCTTTTCAAGGTCAAGCTTTCTCTCCAGATCCCAGCGGCTGGTGCGCCCTCTCTTGGCTTCTGACCTTGACTGGATTCTAATACAAGTGTGATATCATGATTTTAATAAAACGCATTATTCCCTACGATATACTAATTATGGACAGCAACTTTATTCTTGAATAAATCAAGTTACTGGAAAACTTTAAATCTATTGTGAGCGTTTCCCTATCAACATAGATATAGTTTGAGGGATCATCCTATATTTATATGGTGTATTAAGATAGTATTTAAGCGTTATTATCTTAGGGGCGACGTTGGTGACGATCTAATAATGCCATGTTATTAAGTAAAATTGTGGTGTAGTCAGAAGAAATGCGTCTGCAGAGCTAGTATTACAATTTTTGGGATTAGCTCTGCTTAATTTGTAAGATCACGCTGTATGGATCAGAAACTTTAACTCGCAGTAAAATGTAAAATAAATACTTGGAGAGCTTTTAAATGTGGTTCTGAAGAAGATTTTAAAATATCAAGTGGATAGACAGGATGACAAATGAAGAAGTCCTAAGAAGAGTGGGTGAGAAGAGAGCCATTTTGGATGTGATTCTTCGGTACAAAGCAAACTGGCTCGGACACATCCATGGGAGTATTGTATTATGCACGATGCCATAGAACAAAAGATAAGGGTAAAGATGATCTTAGGGAGGAGGAGAATTAAACTAATGCATGACTTGAAGGGAAGAAGAATATTCTGGAAGATGAAGGAGGAGACAGAGGTCAGGGTGCATTGGCTGTCCAAGCTCACTGACAAATGTAATTGACCTGTCTTAATAAAGAACGCATAATAATAGTTTTGTATTTTATTAATAGGTGCTTAGCTCACGTTATGGTTCATGTATATTAAAAACCTTATTTTATGCTTGTAAGAATGTTTAAAGTATATCTTCTAATTACTTCTAAAACTCAAATATATACATTTGTAAATTTGGGAATACCAAAGGCCTGATGGAATTCAACTTACCCAAAAGCTCTTTTTGAGGCCACGTATCGGAGGCTTCAATATTTTTTGTTGGGTTCGTAGCATCTTGATTGCTATGGTTAACTTTACCGCTATATTTTCTAAGGTTTTCTAAATCAATGAGAACCTGTAAAAAATCTTCTTTAACTATATTGTTTGTTCGGCGAAGGCTTACCACAGCTTCGTATATTCTTAAGAAAAATTTCTGTGGTAGGTGATCAATAAAACACTCTACTAAAAAACGAAGTTTCGGAAAGTAACTGTAGATAAACCTTAAAAAGTTTGACGACACACGACTTTTCACCAGACGTCGACTCATTTCATGAAATGGCGAGCTAAAATCTTTCATAGACCTTATGTCAAAACTTAAAGCGTAATAGCCGTAAACATCCGTCACAAACCTAGTTGTAGCCTCTGCGATATTGATAGACTCGTACAGAATTAAATTCTCTATTATTTTACTCATTGAAGCAGAGTAGTTAACTAATATATGGAAAGTCTCCTTTATTCTATTCAAGGAAAATATTGGACCCAGTCTATTCCTCAAAAGTTTACGCGTTATTACATCTGTATCCAGCACGCTAAAAGGGTTTGATTGTTTATCAGTCTCTAGTCTTTTTTTACATGAAAAGTAGTCTTCATCGGCATCTAAGATGCTTCTCGCCAGTTGAGGGTCGCGTACGAGTAAGACAGGCTGCGTTAAAAGGTAAATTCCTCCAAAACGGTGCCCGTCAAGTTTTTTATAAAGCCAAGAGTAGTGCAGAGCTTCTGAGGTTCTTTGGAAGAAAAGGTCTTTGATGTTTCCAAATAACGGTAGTGGTCTGACGTAGGGAACTCCTCTATCCCTCCAGTAGTTGAAATATATATTGAAATGATAGTAAATAAAAACTAATATAGTGGCTAAAAATAAAATACAAGTACTATTATTTAGAATAAAAGTCATCATACTCTTTGTATCTAGTCATAGAACTCTTTACTTGAACATTTAAACTGTATCTTGCACTTAAATATGAAAAATTTTGTTCAAGATACCAAACACATTTTGGAAATAAATTACCTAATCGAAGCTCATTAAAAACCAAAGAAATTTGAAGTTTGATACGCACAGCTCCCTAAACTCACATTACTAAAGATTAAAAACTTCCGAAATATTTTAAAAGCCAACAAACATCTGAAGGAAATTATCAAGCACTTTGTACAATCTTTAAAACTAAGCTACCATCTACGTGAATTCATGTCACAACATTGACGTTACTTCAATTATTTCTAGAACTTTCTCCGACTCATAACACTCAAAAAATATCCTAGATGTTAATTTCATCCAGTTCTGTTCTCAACTGCTGAAAGAAAAGGTATCTTATTTAAAGCTTTTAGAAAGATATGGAGTGTTGACTGCACACAAAGATTACCTTATCCTTATCACTAAAAACGTTGTTGAACTTAGTTACGTTATATGATAATTGGTAAGTAATATTGTTGTTGATAAACTATATCTATAAGACTATATGAAATCCTTATAAAACCATATGATGATATGAATTCTTTATTAGGAATTATGAACCAAGTATACAACCCTATTAAAAAGTTATGATTCGTTAAAAAAAGGTGAAGATCCATTAAAAAAACATGAACCAATTATTAACAATATCGATTAATCTCAAACAACCTTTGATCAACTATTAAACAGTATGAATAAATAAAACAAAATGAGCCACCTATAAAACAGTAATGGTTTCCACAATCCCTCACCATACCCCATTAGGCCCAGTGCAGACACACCACCCAGCCTCTGACCGTTAATTCATCACTATGAAAGGGAAATGTGCAACTAACAAACTATACTTTTTTCAACCATGCCGGGAATCAAATCCAGGACCCTTAGATTAATTAGCAGGCATACTACTCACTGGACTAAACTGTCAACCATTCCAAATAAAATGAGTCCATTGTAAAACAGTATAAACCTGTATCAATAATATTGATCAAGTTTAAACATATTTTTTTAAATACGCAGATTAAAAAAATATAAGATTCTCTCCAACAATAATGTGTGACAATTAAATAAGGCAAATGGTCGTGAGAATCCATACCTCTTTTAATATGTGAGATTGTATCTTGTTTTGGTTCTTTGAGTCCATACGCAATATTGTAATAAACACCATTTACAGACTAACTTAATCCAGAAAAACTATTTACCCTAAACGCCCTACAACCCACGGATGACACACATTATTTTTAGGGCAAACTTAACCTAATATGATTAACCTACGGTCCCATAAACTGGTTTAGCTCCTAGACTTAGGGGAGGAACGACTTTAATCCGTCTATTTATTTATTTTATTTTATTACCTCGTATAAATGTTGAGGCTATACGCATGTATGATGGTTAATATAATGGGATAAGGATGAGGACGGAAGAATTTTAGAGTTAACTAACCTACTTTTGAGAGGAAGGAGAGTGGGAAAATATCTAGGCAAAAGGTGACCTGGTGGTCTAGGGGTAAGGTGTCGGACTTCTTTGCTGGGTGTCCGGGGTTCAATCCTTGGTCCCACCAAAGATTTATCTGATTACCAAACCCTTCCTTCACCTCTGACAAGACATCTTGTGAATGTGGGGAACGCCAGTCCTCCACCGTGGTTTGGATCCCACGTTAAACTGTAGGTCCTCCATTTCATATCACAATCACCCTACCATTACACATTAGCGTAAGTGCGTATAACCCGAACGTGTAGTAAGACGCGGTGCTAATAATAATAGTCTAGGCAAAAAAACACTTCAGTAGACCAAACCTGGATTCGAACCCTGATCTCCCCACTATAAGAAGTCCATTATAACATGAAATTGACGCCTTAGTTAATTCGGCCACTGAAAGGGGCTTTAATCAATAAATTATATAATATTCATTTTTATGTATTGGGACTGAAATTAAATGAGTTAGCTATGAAACAGCTTCGAGAGGTGTACCGCACTTTGGTTGTCCATGCATGGATTCCATCTGCAAAACAGCTTCACTCTGATCATTGCGCCCACCGTCACTTCTGCGAGAGCAATCAAGCGCAGCGCTAAATGCGCTCACTGTCCTCTCAACGCTTTTTGCTGCCGGCGACGCTGGAAAGCCCTGAAACACACACGCACTGTCCCGTCCACATGCACGGTGATGATGTCACATGGAAGTTGCAAGTCCCGTGACGTGTAATAATTAATCACTTCATGCATAGGTCGGCGAGAAATTGTGGGCCTATAGGCCATTCTGTTGACTGTTTCGCTTGTAGAAGTATCAATTAGAGTATCGCCGTGCTTTGAAACTTCTGATGTTTGATGGTGTTTAAACGTGAACTTTATACAATGTGAGCTATCTTATGAAAGTACACAAACTGCTAATATTTCCAAGAGCTATCTTCTCTTGTCGAGATTTGCTCGAAAACTATTCCTTTTTATCCAAAATTCATTAAAAATATATTGTATTAGCATTATCGAAAGGTGTTTTTAATTCAGTAATATATAATTGTCAAATGGGGATATATTTTTGGAAACGCCCCATGAGTATGTATCATATGACTTACAGCCGCAGGGATATAATAAATGAGTCATAATTGTTTTCTTACATCTTATCCCCCTCATACGGGGTCAACTTTTATTCCATAGCAAGGCACAATAATTTTTCATATTTCTTTTAACGGATCTGTTTCATAAATGGATGCCTTTATGACGCTAGCCTCCGAAATTTTCCTGTAGAAACAATGAATTCTACAATCGAGCATGAAATAGTTTAACAATTTTGCCAGAAAGGTATTTTAACACACCTTCCGGGGATCTTTTACACGATGCAATCGAGATAGGACTGACGACTTAGCTTCCCTTACGAAGGAAGTTCTGCTACACATGTTTGTCACTCAAGAAAAAACGTTAGTCTCGGCTAGGTTTGAACCCGTAAATATCGAGTCCTAAAGCGAGAATTTTACACCAAGACGATCGAGGTCGACTAGGTCTGTACGAGTATTAAATTACAGACAAATACTATAATTTTGTATAAACTACCCGTGACTCAACCTGAATAATTTAGTTTCATTTATAGATTCAATAAGTTATAGTGTTTTATTATTACGATAGTTATAATTCTAATCATAAATTGATTTCATTTGAGTGAATTATAGATATAAAATATTCTATAACTTAAAGACCAATAAAAGATTATAAACGTAAATATAACAATAGCTATCCTTTGTGTTATTTTTGCCTTTAAAATATTCAGCTTGTGATTTTTTTAAGTCTCCAAGTGTTATCTCTTTGGGAAAATACCTTATTATAGCATCAATCTCATATGAACTATTTTTACAAATCCGGAAATGTGGTGTTAGAATTCAAACTTGTGTGTGTCTTGATAGTTTTTACAATATTTTTTTCTAATCTCCCATCACGCAAATATTTGTAAATATTATCTAAAATTCTGCCTTTGTTATCTATACAAAATTCATTTAAATAAGCTGATAGCCTAAGGGTGGTTCGAGAGACTGACATCTAAAAGGTTGGGAATGAAGGGTTTTGATGTTTTTTTACAAGACTCCTTAAAGAATTAATCCAATCATTTTAATGTGGCCACAGAGTCTAAGGCGTCACTCTTTAAATAGACTAGATTTCTGATGACAGGGATATTGGTGTCCAAATCCCAGTTGGTTGTACTCCAAGTATTTTAAAAAAAATTGTCTTCTACTTTCCCTCCCCGCAAATGTGAATACACTTGTTCTAAAACCAACCTTCCTTATCCCTAGATCGTTAGCGTAATTAGTACATCCATTTCGGTGGCCGCGTGGCCTAACGCGCTAGTCTCATGTTGGACAAGACTGCCGAAGACGGAGAGATCGGGGTTTTATCCAAGTAAGGTGCACTGAGTGTAGTTCTTCCTAAATTATTTTCCACTTTCACTCCATACAAATGTAGGTCCACTTCTTCTAAATTAAGCCTTCCTAATCCTTAACCCATTAGTGTAATTAATATATATTATAGGCGTATAACTTGGATGGGTAGTAGGACGCAGGTGGTAAAAATAACAGATCGTAGCTGAATATATGAGTGAGGCATTCTTTACAACATTAAGGTGTAAATATCTTAAACAGCAAAGCTATTATATTTGTTGGTTAATATCATATTCGTTAAATTTACAAATGATGCCTGGACATGGGAATAGAACCCTGGACCTTTGGCTTGGTGCGCCAACTAGTAGTTATATCATCACCCATATTTTAAAGCAGATTCTGTGATGGAAGTGCCGAAATCGTCAGCTACAAATAACGGATCCCGAACAATTAGAGAATGCAGCCAAGTGAATAATGACCTTGAGCACGGGACGACTCCTGGGTAGCTCAGGGGTTAGACCATTAGCGTATTAATCCAAGGGTCCCGGGTTTGATTCCCGTGTCCAGGTGTCATTTTTTTATTTAAAGAATATTAAGGTGTAGGTTTCAGTATTTTTTTTACTAATTTCAATGCAAGTAAGGGGGAAGATTTAAACAGGTTGATCACCTCAAAAGCTTCTCCCACCCTTGGATCTGCCACTGAGATAGCGCCAATGTGTAGTAAGCCATAAGCAAAACACTTATTTAAGCACCACGTCTAATTACCCATTCTTATTATACGCCTATATACTAATTACTCTAAATGAGCTAGAGATTAAGAAGATTGAATTTTGAAAAAGTGTATTTTAATCCGCATAGAGGTAGAGTAGAAAATCGTTTAGGGAAAACCACCGGGATCGAACACCGATCTTCCCGTCATCGGTAGTCTAGCCTATTGTGAGAGTGACGCCTTAGACCATCCAACCACAGAATCGGGTCACAACATATTATATTCCAAAAGGCGGATAAATGTATCGATTGTAAATAAGTAATTAAATACATAGGCCTAATACCTTTAGGTTGTTTGGCCTTGACAGTTTGCTCATTAGAACTGTCTTGCACTCACACTTATCACAAACCAAGCCAGACGTACTATAGTCACGAAGTTATGTCAGAGTAAATCCCGAGGTAAACAGGAGACTATGTCAAGAGCGTATCAATTGAAAACATCATTATCAAAAACAGTGTTGCCAACCTTGATTTTTACCACTGAATTAAGTTTTTTCACATAGTGGGTAAAAGATGAGATGTTTCCCTTTTTTATTTTAAATTATTTTGTAACGTTTTCTTGCGAGAAAATATACCTTGATTGATTCACGAATTATTTCTCGAATTGAAATTAATCTCTATGCAAGGTAAATAAATGACAATTTAGTTTAGCATTAATGGCTTTATTAATCTTTTAAAATAGTTTTCTGGAGTATGCTCATGTGTATGAAGAAATTCCTCTCTTCACAGGTTGATATTCTTAGAATATTAATTTGTATTAAAACTTATCTTGTATGAGTTATTTTGAACGTCATATTTTATTGAATACGTACAGTGAAATATAAAAGACACAAAAGAATTATTTTCCATGCTAATGCTCCTTTTTTACGAATGATTTACTCAAATAAAAATTTAGCATTACAAAATCTTGTTTAATTTAGCTAAAGTTTAGTATGAAATTAGATCATATTGATCATTTCTAGCACGACTTTAGCAATATATGTTAGCAATATTGGATATATTATATGCGGTTCTGGTTGCTGTATGAAGTACCCTTTGTTAACCCCGAAAGATAGATAACCAAACTTGCGCTTTTCCACTATGGTATGACTTATAAGAAAAAGAGGGAAATAGTGTAATTCGTCAAGGTAAGTCAAAGGTCAAAAGTATATTCTAATGTTTAAAGGAAAAATCTTATCCGACTGATAAAATGGTTATTAGATTTATTTTAAGTTTTTAACGTATTTATGACTCTATACATGTGATAAACAGTTGCGACTTTTGATATATATATTATCAACAACCTCAGTGGCCTTAGGTTAAAGTGGTCGCCTTAAGAGCCGATGTTTAGGAGTTCAAACCCAGCTGAGGTCAACGGATATTTATTGAGTGATTAGAATTCATAGCATAACTTATTTTTGGAGGGGGAAGTAAAGCCGTTGGTCACATGTCAAATGTGGCCCATAAAAGAACTCCGGAAGCTATATGTAAATATATTTCCCCTCAAAATTGGCATTCCCTTTCGCGCTCGCTCGTATGAATTAAATATGGAAAGCATTGAGGAACCACCACACTTTCTGAACTCTCCTATTACATGGGGTTTCTCCCAGATAGTGCAGGCAGCACTAACCAGCCGAAAGGCTGAGTGCAACCCTATCTCTGGATGAATAGAAATCACATCAAACCCTTCTTTGGGTGGTTGACTATCAATCCGTTGTGAAGGGGGTTTCAAAACAAATAATAATAAAGCATATCACCATGTTTTTTATCTGACCGACATTCAAATATGCCAATCCCAAGTATCTAGTCCTAGCTATTTTAACTTTCAATTATTCGACTATTTATGTTGAGGGAGTTAGGATTTAGCTTAATGTAAATGCATAAATAACGAATGACATGAAATTAACATTGGCCTGAAGGCCGTTTACTATCGAAATATAGAATAAGTCTCAAAAGGGTAAACAATAAAATATTTAGAGATTGCGGACAGTGCGCAATAGTAGATAGTTGAATAATATTTATCAGGAAGCAATATATTAACGTAAGTATACAAAGTAATATTAAATAAAAAGCGTTCAAAGCACATTTAACTAAATTAGAGAATATTCATCGCTAGGAAATATTACCAGTTCAATTATAAACGAAGTTGATTATTGCGAATAGTAAGAAAATTATATCGTAAGCATTAATACAGCTTATCGTCTAGACATTAGGGCAAAGCCTTTAAAAATATAGCAATAAATACATGATATTAAGCTTGTCTCGAAAGTCTATACATATTTCATTTACATATTTATAAAACATAACTTTTATAAAACACACTAGTAGAGTTTTGCTCGTAAATATACACCTGGATCTAATGTTTATTGGAAACATAATTACTCTCAACTAATAATCCGTGAGATGGGGGTAACTTATACATAAAAATACTTATTTCCTTTCTAGCTTATCTACTAAGTTTACAATAAACTTCTAGCATACTAGAAATGACTAATGTATTTCCCAATAGCATTAAACTTGAAAATATGATACCAAACGTTATTAGTCACTTTTGGACTCACTACATCTGTAAGAATATGGTTAAAAAAAAGTGCAAGAGAGCGCACAAAGATTAAATTAAATAATTAGACTTGTGAATAAATCATTCAAGCTCGGATCAAAAAGGTTTAAGACCATTATATGTTAGTATCCAAAAGAAATAATTTGATTTAGTAAAACAAAGGTTGAACCATAATCTAATTTAAGCCTTATATAATTTAGAATGAGTTTATTAGTTGCCAAGTTTTCAAATAAAACATTATATAAACCAAATCTTTTCCAAAATAACTATTACTTACATGTTGGTAAGTCCCTAATTCCTATTAGCATCAAAGAGTAAAGTTCCATTCTGGGTACTAGCTTATATTTCACTTTGAACAGAGGGGGGAAATGGGAGGGAGATATCACATGAACAATGAAGTCATCAACAGCAAGTCAGAAATGGCCCTCTCATCGACGCCTGCGCACAACGTCGTGAGGAGGACTGTGATATGGTAGGGAGGCACACGTGATAGCACTTCTCGCTCCTTTCCCCAAGCTTTAGCGCCTGCGCGGCGTCTTAAACTCGGGGATACTGTACAAGCGAACAGGGGTCACATGCCACTCTGGGACTTCACTCTTGTTTTCTTGCCAAACTCGAATGATAAGCAATTCTCTGTGTTGACGTGTGTGTAGTGTCCATGATTTGGCGCTGACTTCCTCGTAAAATGGGATAAGTGTGTACTGTGTATACACTCTTTAAGGTGGCGGAGGTGTGTGGTGATGAAAGTTTGTAGCCACGGTTCAACTAAATAAGCAGAAGGCCCAAACGGGTTCCGAACCCAAATATCCTCGTCCTCAGCAAGCCAATCGAATACAAGAGTCACACCTTAGACAATTGGGCCATTGAAGTGGGTAGGATAAATACAACCTTAGTGCTAAATGTATTGATTATAAAGCTATTATGTTTTTTTTTATTTGAGGTAGTTAACGTGCACATGACCTATAGATTAATTTAAGTCTAGAACAGACACAACATCCAAACCCTGGCCGTTAACTCATCAGTGTGAAAGGGTAAACCTACATTTCATCAATGGTAAGATTTAATTAGGTAAGTGTGTCTTTCTACTAAGCTAAGGGTCCTGAGATCGTACCCAGAACCTTTAAATCAGTAGAAAGACACGCTACCCACTGAACTAGGGTGTCGGACTACTATTAAAAAATACGATATCCCCGATGTAGTCCCCACGAAACATGTTTAACACTTTATTGTTTAATTTAATCCTCTTTTAATTTTCATGTAAATATTTTTCTTTTTTTCGTTTACATTTAGCTCGTGTTTGGTGACATATTTGATATGTACACTACATAAAAAAGTTATTATCCAACACCCTATAATTTAGCATTAAAGTCTTTATTTTTTGCTAAAGTTTTTTTTGCTTAAAGTTTTCATTTTTTTCCCCCTGATTCATTCATTCGAGCGATAACAAACACTAAACAATTTAAACGCGTGAAACACACATGGACCATATATTTTGTTCATTATCTCGCTCAATACCCCTGTTAGTTTCACAATATGTCCCTCTACCGTCCTAATTGTAAAAAAAAAACACTGGTTTGTTGCAGATTTGGAAAGCAATAAACATTATGTTTATATTCGATAATAAAGATGTAATTTGTTATTTAAAATAATAATAATTGTACTCCGTCTTGTTACCCGTGATCATCTCTGTAGTCTAATGGTCATAGTTCCTGGATACATATAAAGAGGTCTGGATTTCGATCCCCTGTGTTTCCATATTTTCTGTGAAGAGGTGTGTCTGGCACTGGGTCAGACTCAGCCTCGTGAGGACTAATGAAAAGCTACTCGAATGAAAAATTAGCTGATCCGTTATAGAAAACTGAGATTAACGGCCAGAGGTTTCGTTGAGCTGATCACATGACACCATCTATTCGAAAAAGTTGGCATTAGCTTTGCCAGCAGACGGTGGCTGGTCGGTCATTGTGGTCTGACATTATGGAGATTTTATTGAAGAGTCTAGTTACTCGTAGGGGGCTATCTGCATTGAATTGCATACATGAGGTAGGAATTAAAATTAATAAATTAAATTTACCCGCATTTACGTTTTTGGTGGGGGGCATTTTTACCACTAATTGTTTATGACCAACCTATATTTTAAATAAACGCAATTTCTTATCATGTTTTTTTTCCTTGCTCCGTGCCTTATGCTCCTCACGGTCTGTCAGCTTATTTACACTAGTCGGATAGAGCTGAGGAAGGTGTATATTAGAATAAATGTTCTGGATTTTCATGTAGGGAGATTGGGAAACGATTTTTAAATAACCATCTCAATACACCAGGCTGGAATTTTAGCCTTGAGTCCATTCACCATGGGGTTGGTTTTAAGGGGCAGCTAGCATAGTATGTAAAAAGTAGAAAACTAATTGTTATTGTGAAAGATTTGGACTCTAAAAGTGATAACAAATCAATATTTTGTATTGCATATCGTAAGGTCTGGCGAATGGATTCATTTGTCAGCTACCACCACCCCTCCCATATCTGGTAAACCAAAAAGGTTAGGGCATGACGCCTTTGTCTGCGTGCCCACTTGTGTAAGTATCTAATAATAATATAACTTAATAATTACATAGACGTAAGTTGAAATGAATTTAAATTTATTGAAAAAATATACCTGGACACGGGAATTGAAACGGGAACCTTTGTCTAAGAACTCCGATGCTATGATATTGATCCCTCCCGGATTACTCCCATGCTCAGGGGCATTATTCACTCATAGTTGAAGGCAGAGTCTGTAATGGTGGTGTGTAAATCGTCAGCTACATATGTGCGACCAACAGTATCGCAAGCTATCTAATACCGAAGCTATCTAGAGTGCTGTTATGCTGCCAAATATACATTCAATACAGGGTTGTAATTTTAAAACTAAATTCCAATTAATATCGATGAGTTGATATTCATTGGATAGTGAGAGACGAAAAGTACCGTCCATTAAATTTTAAATAACTATTTTAAAAACCGTTGGCCAACAACGATTTTGTTAATGATTTAGTACGATTTCTTAATTCAACTTTTAGCTATCAAGTCAAAGATTCTGGGATGCATTTCCTCTATGGACGAATACTTTATAATTAATAAAAATAGGACTAGATGTTTATTTTTTTCGGGAGTTTAGTGAATTTGTAAGTCGTGTGGCGTTAATTTAGGCAGATGGTATATAAAGTTAATGTTAGACACACTGAATAGCTGGAGCGTTAGTCCCGGATGAGTATAATAAAGGGGCTTTTTTCCTCCCAAATATGCTCCCACCTTAACCTGCATGCAAATGGATAAAATTCACCTAAAACTAACCTTCCTCACTGATACCCCATTAACGTAGACTGTACGGGCTCGTGTGTGTGTTGAGTGATGACAGGCGTTTGTACTCAATTTTATTTGGGAAACCTAAAGTTACAGGAATCCTTGGTAGACCAAGACGTCGTTAGGAAAATAGTGTTAAAATAAATTTGAAGGTTTTTTGGTTTAAGATTAGGATTTGAATGGAAGTGTTTCAGGATTGTGTTGAATAGGGAACTTATGCTCTAATAATCTCACGCAATTCATGGTCAGAGAGCTAGCTATAGTTAGATCGGATTGGTGATAATACGTGATGGAAAAAATACATAAATTCACCTTCTCATTTTTAAGAATCTCTAACTGGAAACTTCCCCAGGTAAATATGTTTATGCTCAACAGAGAATAAAGCCATGATATATTTTTTGTTAGTTTAGTTTTAGTGGGAAACATTTGTAATTGCGTTAGTTAAAAGTCTTTGTAAAAAAATTGTTGCGTGAGCATACTCTAGGAACTGCGTGTCGTAATTTGCCAGGTTCACAAGACGTATATGTAACCCATGTAATTTATTCCGTCGTAAATACAATGTTCAAAAACATCTCTAACTTTGTTTGTAACAGCGAAACTTAAGGGTAGGAAAGTTCAAAAGTGTAATAACTTTAACTTACTAACGGTGACATTCTCACCTAACTAGATTATGAGTTGCAAAGACAAAACTTTGTTTTAATGGCACCATACATCTGTTAGTTTTGAGTCCTTCACTTCGTTCAGACGAAGGAAATGAAATAGCATAGTAATATAACTAACAAAGTAGTTATTTTTCCTCTCATTTCAATATGAATATTCTCTTTGGCAGTTAGATTTACTGAAAGAAAAACAAAAATTACATTGGCTCATTCAAACGAGATAAACTTGAAAAATGTCAAGAGTAAAAGTAATTAAATTATTATTATTATTATTATTAGCACCGCGTCTTACTACCCGTTCGGGTTATACGCACTTACGCTAATGTGTAATGGTAGGGTGATTGTGAGATGAAATGGAGGACCTACAGTTTAACGTGGAATCCGAACCACGGTGGAGGCCTGGCATTCCCCACATTCACAAGATGTCTTGTCAGAGGTGAAGGAAGGGTTTGGTAATCAGATAAATCTATGCCGGGACCGAGGATTGAGCCCCGTACCTCCAGTACAGAGGTCCGACACCTTAGCCCTTAACCACCAGGTCACAAGTAATTTAATTGCACTTAGTAAAGATTTTCTGTACTTCATTGATAAAGAGAAACAACATGACTTAAATTGGCATTCCCCCAATTGTTGAGAGTGAAATTAAGGAAATTTATATAACATTTTGGATTTAATGTTTAGAAAATTGTTAATAATAATAATATTTAGCACCTTGTCTTACTACCCGTTCGGGTTATACGCTTTAAGTACTAATTACGTTAATGGATTAGGAACTGGGAAGGTTGAATTAGAGGAAGTGAACCCGCATTTGCGTGGAGGGAGAGTGGAAAACCGTTTAGGAACCCCCCGCCCCCGCAGTTCACCCGATCGAGATTCGAACCTCGATCTCCTCGTCCTCAGCAGTCGAGCTCATCACGACAAGCGCGTTAGCCAACTACGCCACTGAGGTGGGTTAGAAAATTGTTACTAAAAGGATTAATTGTTTTTTGCATCTCCCTACTTGTTAAAATCTTTAAACGAATGGGTCTGCTTCGATTAAACTGTTCACGGAAACATTGATAGTTTTTTTGACTGTTAAAAAGTATTTTGAATAGATTCCATTTTACTCGCGGGAAAAACCTATTTTATCACTTAGACATGTCATGTCACATTTACATCAATTGACAGAATGAGGAGAATAACAGATTATTGAAGCATTTTTTCACCCCTTTCTGACTCTAATAAAAGGACAAGCTACTATTAGCGCCCCACACAAAGACGATCATCCGAGCACGTTTCATTAAAGCTGGTATGCAAGAACAAATCTGAGTGGGCCAAATGTGTAAACGGAACAGTCGTGACGTTTTTCTTGCCAAGTATGGTAATTAATTGTCCAAGAAGTGATGTAAAAACGTGATTTGTGCAATAGTGCAGTCCCGAGCACACTATTGCGGTACTACTGACCCGCACGCATTATTTTCTCACAACTAATCCATTTACACTACTGTGGCCACTATGATATCACTCACACATCACTGGTTCAATCTGATTAGTTCTTGCATACAGCCTAAAACTATTTTTTTTTTTATCCACGTCTCATAATCCATTCAGGCTATACGCATGTGTTATTCCTACTCTAACGCGTTACGGATAGTAAACGTTAAATTTAGAGGCAGTGTACCCGCATTTTCGTGGAGGAAGGGTGGAAATTTTTTTTGGAAAAAAGCATACTCATTACACCCGGCCAAGATTCGAACCTCGATCTACCCGTCATCAGCAGTTTAGTTTAGTGCAAGAGTAGCGCCTTAGACCATGCAGCCACCGAAGTGGGAGATCTAGCAGTTCATATGTGTATAAATTTGTTAAGAATGTACTAAAAAGTTGTGAAAAAGGAACGGGTATTTAATATATACATACACTCAATGGCGTCAGCTTACAATCGAGTGGTACCTACCAAGCAACCAGCGTCTGTTGGCGATGATTGTGCCAATTATTTCAGATAAAGGGTGTCATACATATTATAACTAATTCAAACTATTTGGGAACCAACTAGTTATCAACTAATAATTTTAATACATATGTGGATGATCGTGCGTGAACAGGAGACAATGCGCCATTGTGGAAGCGTTTCACCGCACTGAGTGGGTGTGTGCAAAAAGGAGACAATGCGCCATTGTGTAAGCGTTTCACCGCACTGAGTGGGTGTGCACGAACAGGAGACAAATCACCATTGTGGAAGCGTTTCACCGCACTGAGTGGGTGTGCACGAACAGGAGACAATGCGCCATTGTGGAAGCGTTTCACCGCACTGAATGGATGTTCGCGCAAACTCATTCGACTAGTTCAGGTGAAATGCTCAGGTGTTGTTTTTTTAATTTTGATCATATCTCCGCAACTATTTGAGATACGAAATAACTTATTGTAAAGTTCTAGTAGTATAAAAATTAAAAATATCATAATTTGGACTGTATTTCTCTGAGTTATATGCAAACATTTGTATATCCTTTTTATAAAACACTTTGAAATATGAAATTTAGTGTTATGCTCTTTGGTGGACAATGTTTATATAAACTTATATTTTATGGGTTTTTTTTGTGTTTCTGCAACATTGAATATTATTTAGTTTCACACATCTTAAGAGTTTTTTTAGTAAATGTATATATTTTAAGATTAAAGAGAGAGAACGTTTTTGCAGTGCACAGTACTTTTTTTGTCATTTAGAAGTATTAAAGTTGAGTGAATGATTTAATTAATAATTTTGTATTTTCAAAATGTTCTCTATTAAAACAATCACTTATAAGATGATATAAAAATAAATTAACACATCAAACCATTGTAAGCCAACTTAAAAATTAAATTAATACTTTATTATACTATATGTACTGAACTGAAAACCTTTGTAATTTTTTTGCTCGTAAGTTAACTGTCCCACTGTCTAGTTCTATAGGCGTGGTAGCCTCACCATACAAACCAAACTTGAATTTGGATATGAGCGGCGCTAACCCAACTTTCATTTGTATCATGGCATAGTCCATGCCTGAAATAAAACAGAAATATCAGAGACATTTTCTTTCAATCATGAAAACGGTTCTATGAATAGATTTAGTCATATTTTTACTTAAAAGTAATTTTTTAGAAAAAATATAAGCTTCTTTAAACAGTTAAAAAAAGTGTGTATCTATTAACTATACTGTACACTATGAAATTTGAATATCTGCACAAGTATTATTATTATTATTATTATTATTATTTAGCACCGCGTCTTACTACCCGTTAGGGTTATACGCTTTAAGTACTAACTACGCTAATGGATTAGGAATTCGGAAGGTTTAATTAGAGGAAGTGAACCCGCATTTGCGTGGAGGGGGAGTGTAAAACCATTTAGAAAAAACCACCCCCAGTTCCCCTGACCGAGATTCGAACCTCGATCTGCCCGTCCTCAGCGGTTGAGCTCAACACGACAAGCGCGTTAGCCAACTACGCCACCGAGGTGGGTGTCTGCACAATTGAATTGCTATCGATAATTAAAAACAACTTAATATTAACACTTATTTCCCCTCTCAGTTCTTTAATTTCTCGCTACCTTATAGGTAGAGGAATTATTTTTATCGTCATTATAATGAAACATCAGGTAGGGAAATATATTATGATTCCAAACATAGTAGATTACAAATACCACGGTAATGTTATCCTCACATCATTATCTTTAAGGCTTCCGCCTCAGTCAACAATAAACTATCAATCACTGTCAGGCCATGTGGATTAAAATACAATGGCCTGTGTAATTTTCTGAAATTATCTCTCTATTTTGTATAGGCTTATACTCTCTTTCACCGCCCACCTGAAACCACTCTTTGTCATATCAATATGAGAGGGGAGTGGGAGGGATACTAAACTTCTAATTTCAAGGTAGAGGAAAGCTCACTGCTAGTTCTCAAATATCTTAAAATTCTCTGTTATGAATCTATATAAAAAAAAATTTGGTTGAGAAGGACTAGATCTAGATACCTTTTTCATCAAGCCTAGTCACAGAGCCGTATGCAAGAACTTGACTAAGTGGATGCTCAATTGACACTAGTGTGGGTTTACTTGCGTCATCATAGGTTAAAAGGTGGTGATCGGGACCACACTATCGGTCCACTAAGCATTCACTACCGTTCTTGCATATCGCACTTAGAGCTCCTCAAATATGCATTTAAAGCCAATGGATATGAGCTAGTTTCACATATTTTTACACTATTTTGTCTATTAATAAATACACTGGCTCTAGTATTGTAAAGTGAAAAAGACCCTGTTGTCATCCTTAGACTAAATGTTGACGTGAACCATGTTTTGAGAATTACGCGTAATAGAATTAAATATTGCGTTAGAGCTGAACGCCTGCGCGGCTAGCATGATCCTCCCTAGAGCAGACTAATGTTAAAATAAATATATGACCATATGTTCAAATAGAGTATAAGACTTCATTAATATTAAATCTATGAGGCGCTCTTGTTTGATTAATAAGTGCAATCACCTCACTTTACCCTGATAGGTTTGCAGTCTTGCCTTGGCGTATTACACAATGGTCTTAGCTTATAAGCTGAGTCATTGTGGAACCATGCAATTTAAGCTTACTACCTTTCCGGGTAAGTGAGGTGATACATGCTTTAGCGACTTTATATTAAGGCAGGGGTTCCCAAATGATTTGGTTTAAGGGGGCCCCCTCAATAACCAAGGAATTTTCACGCATACGTTCAGTCCTAAAGCAATATTTAATTATTATTTCAAAATATGGCTCACACCTGAATAAAGTCCAAAAATTCCAACAGGGCTCTTTAACCCTCTAATTTGAGTTTTATTTATAGAAATAAATTAGGGAAAATGTTATATTAGCCCATTTACAACGACTTTTAAACAAATTTTTGGAGCTATGAGACTAGTCGTGATGTAAAAAGGGCTCTAAATTTAACCTTCCTCTAAGAATTATAGTAATATTATTGATAAGCTTACAATATAAAATTTGAAGATATTTGAGAACTAGCAGTGAGCTTTCCTCTTTACCTTGAGATAAGAAGACACGTAGTTTCTTTCCCTTCCTTCTTATTTACATGACAAAAGGTTATTGTAGGTCAAGGCTAAAAGGGAGTGTGCACTCAGACAAAATAGAGAAATAGATCCAGAAAAGATACAGACCATTTTATTTAAACCACGTGGCCTGAAAGCGATTGATATATTTTCAGCGACCGAGGCAACCACCTTAAGTATACATTATAAAACCACTTATGGTGGGCAGCCCACATGTTGGTGCATGTAAAGATGAAATTACCGATGCACTTCCTGGATCCGGTACCGAAAGGCAAGAAATCGAGCAGACGCGTCAAGCTCTTGTTCTCAGGGTCGAACCTTTCCGGGTAGAACCTTTCCGGATCGGGGAAGTATTGCGGGTCATGGTTCAAGGCGTAGACTGGGATTATGACCTGGGTTCCTCGTTCGATCCTCACCTCGGTCCCAGGGATCGTGTAAGACTTACTGCAAACTCTGTTCAGCATCACGTCAGGATGATACTTTCGAAGAGTTTCTAAAACCATTTGTATAATAACATTCAATAAATCAAAAGATTAATACTAGCCTAAATACAAAATAATAAGTTAATTAATATAAGGTATTATGGTTTAAACTTTATAATTTAGAATTGCTTGTCCTATTTCATAAAAGTTGCATCCCTCTCTATACAAACTTCATATTAATTCAATCAAAATGTCACTGCATTTTCTACACTCCCAGCTAAACATATATTTACACTATTGGGATATAGACGACCAAAGTTTATTTTATATTAAATAAACGTACAAATGTCTGCATCTCTATAAAGTGAGAAACCATTTTATGTTGAATAATAATACTTCAATACAGACAGCATAGCATGGTTTGAACTCTAAACTGCCAGACACTGTCAGATCAGATTGGTAGATACTAATGCCTTGGTCCTTTTGATCATCGTTACAGGCTATTTAACAATAAAATTTAACTTATCCTTTGGGAACTGATCATAATATGATCACAGTTTGTTGCAATTGCTTCACCATCTACGTTGGCAAAAAAGCATGAAGGATAGTAAAGAAAAATGGGTAGGAAACATAATGGAAGAGGTGAAGCCATAACAATTCTGTTTCAGCGTGTATTTTTAATTAAACGCAATATAAAACAGCATTAGCCTACCTATACGGGAAATGACACCCGTTCACTATCAGTACAACAAAAATTAATTCATATGTACACACATGACTGTCACATGTCAGGACGGGGCGCCGTGACGTCCCTAAGAAAGGGCGGTAGTATTTTTATTAACTTTTTCCTGGCTCTGGCTCTGACTTTGTTCAGTTGTTGAGCAGATTTCAGAGTGGAACCATTATAAAATAGTTACTCATACATAAGTTGATCATACATCAAATTTTGAACAGAAGAATTTCTTTATTTTTATTTTTATTTTCTATGTCCTGGCCGTCCCGTCGTTTGAGTAAAAATTCCGTTTTTGTCTAGTTATGGTATAAAAACCCTAAAATTTTCTCAAATATTCGTGTCAATCACAAAGCTATAATTGTGAGGAGGTTGTATGCATGGAATAAATCAAATATTTCTGTATCTGATAAATGGGTGCAAATATTTTCTGAAATGAGTGTTTTTTATTTTTAGGATTTTTGTAATGTAGTAGAGTTGATTCTTTGTTTGCCAGGAAGTACAGCATCCGCGGAAAGAATATCTTCTATTATGAATAGCATGGGGTCTAAGGAGATATGTAGATTTAGTGTCGAATCAATGAGAGCAATGCTAATTGTAACACAAATTTGTAACATGGAGTATGTGTGATAAGTGTTATGATAAGATATTGAAAGACCGACACTTACTGTGCAAGATAAGTTCATCCGAAAAATACTCATGGTATGATCAGGATGAGACGTAGACTCCATGTACATCCACCTAAAATTTTGGTGCGAGTTCTGTGAAGGATGAAGTTCACCATGTTATGTTATAAAAACGAGTTTTTAATATTTTTTGTGACTTTTTTTTCAACTTGGCTTTTGCTGCGTACACACCCCCTATTCCTCCCCCATCCAAATTTTTGTTTCGAGGAATTATGGTCAGCCTACTCATACAATTTTGTTTCATCGTCCATCAAATGAGGATACAAAGTCAAAAACTCCCTTCCACTGGTTTACTTTTTCATTCATTGTGAGCTCACATCACCCTTTTCAATCTACTAACTATTCAACACCCCTTCTTCATCTTCTTCTAACGTAAGTGCTATCACACCTAAATAATTATTGGTGAAAATTAGAAACATTTTATCTTATTGTATGTAAGGTGGGAGTATGAAAAGGTTGGTAATAAGGACAATTGGTGGAAAAAGACTTAGCTTGTAATGAAAAATATAGATAGCACTAGCATGTTCTCCCAGACTTGATTATAGAGGGGTCTAGACAATTGCGTCATCGGGAAGGGCGTTGAACGGAGTGAAGCCTCCATTTTTTAGAGGTTAAGCTTTTTGGAGAATTTGTTTCTTATTTAACTCCGATAAGTTTGCATTTATTTGAGGTTTTTTTAACTGATAATTTCAATTGTTTGATTGATTAGTATGAAATTTTCTATCCTGATTTGAGTAGAGGTATCAAAATTTAATTTTCTTTATCAAGCAATACGATTTATAGAACTTTCTGAAAACTCGCCCAGGTTGTTGATATATCCACACTTTGCCACAAAAGCTGCGATTGGCCCTATTATCTGCTTTTTTACTAAATAAATATTCTAAACTGCATTTGAACGATAAAATATAAATGAAATGTGTGAAATAAATAATCCTAACAAAATTTTATTTGACGCTATAGGAAAAGCCACAGGATCTGTAACTATCCCCCCCCTCCCCCCATGATCTTGTTTTCTGGGGTAAGAAAAAATACTGTTTTGGAAAAAAACTTCATACGGGTTCATAAATAGAAATTACACGAAAAGGTTGAATGACCACGGAAACATTTGTTTTCTTTCTCAGACATTTCTCTATATTAAATCCAAGTGGCACTTGTATTCTGATTTTTAATGGAGCTAAATCACCCCTAAATTACAAGATACGTGAGGTTGCCTAAGAGAATGATATCCTCTTGTATTGTTTGGCACCAAACACAACGCATGAGCTATAAACTTTAGACAAGGGTCATTTCCGAAGTTTGAGATTTTGGGGATCAGCACGCACGCCTGTATTTTGACACTCATAAAGAGGAACAAGATATTTCAAGGCTGAAGTTCGCTGAGGTTTTTACCCCAACATGGGAGAAGTCTGTGGCGCAGGCAAACATGAAAAATGGGTTTATGGCCACAGGAATATATCCCTTCAATCCTCTTGTAATCCTCGGAAAGGCCATAGCACCAATCACAGCTACTGAGTAGCCACCACCAAACACAGACATGGTTAAAAATACCGCACCAGGCATGAAATTACTGGAACAACAAATAAACAACCATCTCCATCCAGTGGCAGGCCCATCCGCTCTTCATAGGAATGTCCACCAGCAGCAATGTAGATGTCACAGCAGTCCATCATACGATTCAAATACCTCTGAATACTTGTATTAGCTTTCAAATCCCTCAGATGACTTTGATCCAGATGAAATTGATGATTCGGGTGATCCAGAAGCAGTAGATAATTCATCTCATCACAGTTCTTTCGAAGAAATGATGCCTACACCGAAAGAGAAAAGGAATATAACGCGAGTTATGAAACCTGCTATCAACAGTCGTGGTGTGGTATTGAAGAAGTTTTATTTGAAAGTAAGGACAAGAAGGATGACAGACCAGCTACCAACAAGAAAGTTGAAGACTCTACCCAAGCTAAAGGTAATGCTAAAGCTAAAGAACTTCATCAAATAAAATACTGAAAGCTGGTATTGTGTTGTTTGTTGTGAAGATGAAGTAAAAGATATGAGACTCTGTGGAGTTTGTGGAATTTATGTTCATGAGGAATGTGTTAGCTCCTCCAAGGAAGACAAAGAATTGTTCATTTTTCCAAAATGTTTAAAGTAAAATAATTTAAACATACAGAAAAGGACATCATAATCTATTTTCACTTTAATTTTTTTAATTTGATACTTAAATTATTATTATTTTATTATTTGTATTGGTCTTGCGATCAACACTAATGGTTTATTTTTCATTAACCTTTATATTAAAATATCTACTAAAAAACTCCATTCTTCTTTATTTAATTATTGTTAAAAAATTCTAAATCAAGATAGTTATTAAAATTGAAGGCCATATTAGCTTCATATGCTTTTAATATTACACAAAATTATAATTTTATGAATGAGTTTTATTTTATGTTTACAATAGAATTAAATTTATGATTTTTTTCATCATTACCAAGGAACCAAATTACACTGTCCCAAAAATATTTTCGAAAACTCCATAAATTGGTGCCAGGGAAATTATTCAAACTTAGTATAGCCATATTCCTATCATCTACCTTACAAATAGAAACGACACTTGACACACCAAGACCTCGAAGCAGACTGTCTTATTAAAACCATGTGTGACCCAGCCATGCTCCAAACCATGTGGAACGGTGTGATAAGCAGTAGCGGATTTAGGTTTGAGGACGCCCTAGGCGCGAGACGATATGGCGCCCTTTTTTTTGTAACAATATATATATATATATAAACATATATATACATATATGTGTATGTGTATATAAAATAATGAAAATAATAACAATAATAATAAGAAATCTAATTCAGGTATAAATTAAACATAAAATAAAGTTTAAAATTTGGTCTTGAAGTTTACAGAAAACCCAATCGATTTTTAATTTTAGTCATCTTAAAAATTTTGGCGCCCCTCAAAATTTGCCGCCCTAGGCCCGGGCCTCACAGGCCTAAGCCTAAATCCGCTACTGGTTATAAGGGCTTCAGACGGAATGCCGCCCAGATACAGTACTAAACCATTAACGCCACTAACCGTATATAACTTGGTCCATGTACGACATACTCTTTACGGCGTCGTACGTAAGTTCCCCTCCGTGTTGACGTAACGAAGAGTTCACATCTTCTCTGAGACGATCCTGCACATGCGGGTTCATCGCCAGCTCGTAAAGGCAGACGTTCAAGATGCCACAAACCATCTCGGTCCCGGCGTTCCAGAACAAAAAGTACTGAAGGATTATGAACCTATTTTGAAGAGCTAGATAAGATACGGAGTTGTCAGTAAATAAGATACGGAATTGTCTTAAAATTATTTAAGGAAATAGTCAGGAAAACATTGATTGAGATCGCCAAACTCCCTCTAAGAACTCTTGGCCTTGATTCAATCTTCAACCTTCTCGCTACCCGCAATTCATTAATTGTGAGGTTGACCCCTGAAGCTGGCGTGGGCATTATTTTTATAAATTAATAATTGCAATCATTGCTATTAGAGCTCAAATTTCTGATAACATTCATGACCATATAATAATCACAAGGTCTCAGAGTGAAATATGGCATAGGCTCAGACTACAAATATTCTGTAACCTTCTTTAAAATAAATAATTTGAATTTTGGACCAAAAAACCATAAACATTTGAAATAGATAGTTTTCTAACATATATGCCCTTACATAATAACAGACAGCTCTAACGTATTTACTAACCATTTTAATATTCACATTACATGAAGGTTTAAATTTGAGGTAGGCCTATACAAATATAGTAGTTATGGGTACCACTATTATGGTGCTGTTTTTTATGTGTTGTATGGCTTTAAAAATAATATACATATGTTTATTGCGTAAGTATTCACTCCCACAGCTGTGATAATTGAAATTTTACCCGCAAGAAAGATGTGTGAATTGTTTACAAACTGATATTACATTTGTTCGACTGCCTCTATGAAACCATTATATCGTAAATAAGAATACATAATGGAGGAATAAGTGTTTACAAGAATGTATTGTGTTTTAGTATAATCGTTTATTGGTATCATTTATTTGTTCAGTGTCAAAATGTTGATCAATTTAATTTTCATTCTTAAATTAAGAGTCCCATACACCTAATTTTACTCGTTCAAAGCTAACTCTAGATTAAAAGATTTTCAAAGTACTGATTAGATTCGGACTTACCTAGAAGCTCTTTTTGTGGCCACGTATCAGATTCTTCCTGATTTGTGGTCAGGATGATTGCGTCATGATTTCTACGGTTAAGTTCATGGTCATGACTGTTTTTAAAGTTTTCTAAATCAATGAGAACCTGTAAAAAATCTTCCTTGACTATATTGTTTGTTCGGCGAAGTTTTACTGCAGCATAATAGATTCCTAAGAAAAATTTCATGGGAACGTGATCAATAAAAAATACCATTAAAAATCTAAGCTTTGGTAAATGTTTGTGAACAAATCTCACGAAGCTTGATGACATGTAACTTTTCCCCAGACGCACGCCCATTTCATGAAATGGTGAGCCAATCTCCTTCATAGACCTTATGTCAAAACTTAAAGCGTAATAGCCGTAAACATCCGTCACAAACCTAGTTGTAGCCTCTGTAATATTGATGGACTTGTATAGGATTAATTTTTCTATTATTTTACTCATTGAATAAGAGTTGTTAACCAAAATTTGGAAAGTCTCCTTTATTCTATTCAAAGAAAATATGGGAATCATTTTATTCCTCAAAAGCTTACGCTTCCTCGCATCTGTATCCAGCACGCAATAGGTGTTAAATCCTTCATCCTTCTCCAGGATTCCTTTGTGTGAAAAGTAGTCTTCATCGGCATCTAAAATTCTTCTCGCCAGTTGAGGGTCGCGTACGAGTAGGACAGGCTCCGTTAAAAGGTAAATTCCTCCAAAACGGTGCCCGTCAAGTTTTTTATAAAGCCAAGAGTAGTGCAGAGCTTCTGAGGTTCTTTGGAAGAAAAGGTCTTTGATGTTTCCAAATAACGGTAGTGGTCTGACGTAGGGAACTCCTCTATCTCTCCAGTAGTTGAAATATATATTGAAATGATAGTAAATAAAAAGTAAAATATTAATTAAAAACAAAATAAAAGCAGTGCTATTTAGAACAAAAGTCATTATAATGAGTTAAACTCTTTTTTTAAACTTAAATTGTAGTATACACTATTTAATTAGAACGTTACCAAATCATAAATATATTTAGGAAAATGTATATAACTACACATTATAACTACTCATTTTTAAAAAAAACTGCGGAAATATGTAGTTTGACACGCCTCACTCATGAAATCACTTTTCGTTAAAGCTTTGATAACTTCCAAAATAGCTTAAATAACAACAATGTCTCAGTTGAATTAGCAAGCACTTTACACCTTCTTGGAAAACTTAACTACCATCCAAACACTTTAATGACAGAGTGTTGACGTTACTTCGATAGTTTGTAGAGCGGTCTCTAACTCACAGAGCTCACATAACAGTCTATATATTATTTCCAGCCAGTCTTGTTATCAACTGATAATGGTGTGCACAAAAGTGTGAAGTTCTCAGAGATATATAATATGCTAAGAGCACACAGGTGGTTACCTTGGCTTCTTATCATTGCAAAATAATATTGGCCTTATTTATATAATATGATAAGAAAAAATTAATAGTTGATTATTTTTCTAACCAACCGGTTATAAAAAATGTGAATAAATTGTTATATGTCATGAATTCATTATTACGCATAACTAACCTTTAATAATTATACACATTTAAAAGAGGTTATAATATAAAAACTCCTAGCCGTTATAAACAGTTTGAATTCACGAAACACTGTAGTCCCTTTGCAAAACAATATTAACCTAATAAAAAATAGGTTGTAGCCAATATAAGCATTGTAAACCCATTATTACGACGTATGGAGCTGATATGAAACATGATGCACCCATTATAAGTATTGGGGTCCCATTATTACACAGTATGGACCTGATACAAAACAATATGCGCCCATTATTACACAGTATGGACCTAATACAAGACAATATGCACCCATTCTTACACAGTATGAACCTGATACAAAACAGTATGCACCCATTATTACACAGTATGCACCTGATACAAAACAATATGCACCCATTATTACACAGTATGGACCTAATGCAAGACAATATGCACCCATTCTTACACAGTATGGACCTGATACAAAACAATATGCACCCATTATTACACAGTATGGACCTAATACAAGACAATATGCACCTATTCTTACACAGTATGGACCTGATACAGAACATTATGCACCCATTCTTACACAGTATGGACCTAATGCAAAACAATATGCACCCATTCTTACACGGTATGGACCTGATACGAAACCATATGCACCCATTATTACACAGTATGGACCTAATACAAAACCATATGGACCCATTATTACACAGTATGGACCTGATACAAAACAATATGCACCCATTACTACACAGTATGGACCTGTAGCAAAACAATATGCATCCATTGTAAGAAATGTGAGCCCATTATTACACAGTATAAACCTAATACAAGACAATATGCACCCATTCTTACACAGTATGGACCTGATACAAGACAATATGCACCCATTCTTACACAGTATGGACCTGATACAAAACAATATGCACCCATTCTTACACAGTATGGACCTGATACAAAACAATATGCACCCATTCTTACACAGTATGGACCTGATACAAGACAATATGCACCCATTCTTACACAGTATGGACCTGATACAAAACCATATGCACCCATTATTAGACAGTATGGACCTGATACAAAACAATATGGACCCATTATTACACAGTATGAACCTAATAGAAAGCAATATGCACTCATTATAAGCAATGCCTCTTTAAAATAAATGCAAATAATAATAATAATAATAATAATAATAATAATAATAATAAATAAAAATGTAGACTACTTCATATCGTAGTCCATCCATGTTAAAAACCTTGCTTCCTTAACTTTTCCCAGTAAAACCATAAATTTCATAGATTTTTATTAACAGCTTAGCATACTATCGTATTCTGTGCCTTAATCTTCAAACTTTCCCTAGGCTTATGATAAGCTAATCTAAGGTGCAAGGATTTGTCAGAACAGGTATGTAGAGTACGAACAAGCAGATCTAAGGTAGCCGACGATTTCTGTATGTCCATCACAGACTCTACCTTAAAATATGGGTGAAGAATGACCCTGGGCACGGGACGATTCCTGAATCGCTCAGTGGTTAGAGCATTGGCGTACTAAGCCAAAGGTCTCGGGTTTGATTCTCCTGTTCAGGTGTCATTTTTTTCATTTTCAGAATATGATATTTAGATGGAGTAATCCTCACTAAAAAGCATAAATAATAGCTTTGACTATTTGATTCTTAATTTAACATATTCATATTTTATTGATCACAGATTTGATGGAATACATTTAGTGATACACAAGATAAGTGTCACTGTGGTCTCTGTACAGTTACTAATGCTAATTGATGAAAAGAGACAGCCTGACCTCTTTCCCCTGAGTATCAACAAGATTACTTCACGTTACAGACATGGAATCAAATGTAAAACATAGTAAATTGTTAATCGCATGACCGACCGACTATGCTAAAACAGTACTTATGCTAGTAACTTCTCAGAGAGCGAGCCTACTCGATATATCTTTCTACATAAAACTACATTTCCCCAAGAAATAAAACAAGGTAACAATTAAGAAAGGGAAGAGTTTCAGCTAAGTAGGAGCTAATTAGTGCAACGGTATGCGTACACTTTATTTCATCAGGAAACTCAATCATCAATTTACTTGAAGTGGTCCACCTGAATTATTCTAAAACCTAACAGGACTAAGTCCTCTTCGATAAGATACTGGATACAATAAAGATTACAGTTAAAGTCCAACTAGACCTCGGAAAGTTAATTTACAAACGAGTTCAATAACTTGACAATCTTGTGAGTCTAACACTAAAACGTCTAGACCAAGGTTAAGGGCGACTATCATGTTTAAAAGAATAAGTTAGGGCTAAATCTCAATTAGGAATTCCCCAAGTAGCTGATACTAATAGAGCAAGTTAAGTAATTATAACAATAAAATCCCCAAAGAAAGTATACTCAAACACCGCTCAGAGCTACGACATTTGAGGTCAAAAATTAAACACACTGTAAAATAACAATTTTTTTTACCAAAAATAAACCG
The DNA here is from genome assembly GCA_902151425.1 of Timema shepardi. Lineage (NCBI taxonomy): Eukaryota > Metazoa > Arthropoda > Insecta > Phasmatodea > Timematidae > Timema > Timema shepardi. The sequence continues at coordinate 113,554 of CABFVX010000154.1, read as the reverse complement.
TCACTATGCGACTATCCCTAACCGGGATAGTTATACAATTTAAACTCGAACACCTAGGCCAGCGGTATGTTGTAGACATAACAAAATACAAGCCGGTATTACTTCCTCGGAGTGGAAGGGTGTTGTCTTCCTCTGGCCATGGAGACGGTAGAGTTCGTGTCCACCATCATTTCGGTCTCGGGTCAACGGATGGTCGTGTGGTCCTCTGTCCATGGAGACGGTAGGGTCAGTCCACCATCATTCCGGTCTCGGGTCAACGGATAGTCGTGCGGTCCTCTGGTCATGGAGACGGTAGGGTCAGTCCACCATCATTCCGGTCTCGGGTCAACGGATAGTCGTGTGGTCTTCTGGCCATGGAGACGGTAGGGTCAGTCCACCATCATTTCGGTCTCGGGTCAACGGATGGTCGTGTGGTCCTCTGTCCATGGAGACGGTAGGGTCAGTCCACCATCATTCCTAGAGTTCCCCATAATTCCGGTCTCGGGTCAATGGATAGTCGTGCGGTCCTCTGGTCATGAAGACGGTAGAGTCCACCATCATTCCGGTCTCGGGTCAACGGATAGTCGTGTGGTCCTCTGGTCATGGAGACGGTAGGGTCAGTCCACTATCATTCCGGTCTCGGGTCAACGGATATCCATGTGGTCCTCTGGCCATGGAGACGGTAGAGTCCACCATCATTCCGGTCTCGGGTCAACGGATAGTCGTGCGGTCCTCTGGTCATGGAGACGGTAGAGTCCACCATCATTCCGGTCTCGGGTCAACGGACAGTCGTGCTGTCCTCTAGTCATGGAGACGGTAGGGTCAGTCAACCATCATTCCGGTCTCGGGTCAACGGATAGTCGTGCGGTCCTCTGGTCATGGAGACGGTAGAGTTCACCATAATTCCGGTCTCGGGTCAACGGATAGTCGTGCGGTCCTCTGGTCATGGAGACGGTAGAGTTCACCATAATTCGGGTCTCGGGTCAACGGATAGTCGTGCGGTCCTCTGGTCATGGAGACGGTAGAGTCCACCATCATTCCGGTCTCGAGTCAACGGATAGTCGTGCGGTCCTCTGGTCATGGAGACGGTAGAGTTCACCATAATTCCGGTCTGGGGTCAACGGACGGGCGTGCGGTCCTCTATCCATGGAGACGGTAGAGTCAGTCCACCATCATTCCAGTCTCGGGTCAATGGGTTGTCGTGTGGTCCTCTGGCCATGGTGACGGTAGAATCAGTCCACCATCATTCCAATCTCGGGTCAACGGATAGTCGTGTGGTCCTCTGGTCATGGAGACGGTAGGGTCAGTCAACCATCATTCCGGTCTCGGGTCAACGGATAGTCATGCGGTCCTCTGGCCATGGTGACGGTAGAGTCAGTACACCATCATTCCAGTCTCAGGTCAACGGGTGGTCGAGCGGTCCTCTGGCCATGGAGACGGTAGAGTCAGTCCACTATCATTTCGGTCTCAGGTCAACGGATGGTCGTGCGGCTGGTACTTCGGTGGTGAACAGAGATAAGATGATCGTTCAAGTGCGATATATCTTTCAGTACAATATAGTATAGTCATTTTATTCAGACCGGGTACCTCGTTTTATATGTCTCTAAATTAACACATGATTAGGAAAGTGGGAGGTGGGGGGAACCGACCAATCAAATCCGACAACAATCAATCAAGGTGTAAAGTTCAAAACAAGCACGATGAACAGAAGTTTAGAGAAGTAGATTCGTATCGTTGTTTGAAAGGCCATGTCAAAGAGTCAATAGTGCGCTGATATATGGAGATCTAGAACAGCAGTTCTCAAACTTATTTTTTAGATTGTATCCCTTGACCATGGACTCAAAGTTTAATGTACCCCAAGATAACAAAAAATTCAAAATGATAGGTTTAAAATCGTTTTGATCAGATAAAAAAAATATGATTTTACTGTAAAAATTCTATAGAATAGTTTTACACATTTTTCACAAATTCTTTAAAAAATAAAGAGAAAAAGTAAACCTAAACACAATATTTTCAAATCCAAATTTTGACTTGTAGTTCTGGAGTTGATATATTATGAATCCCAAAGTTTTTCAATGAGAGGGGTGTGACTGCATGACTTGTCACAACTTTTTGATGTCTGGTTGTCCAGTTGAAACTTTTCCAGAGGAGGTCCGGCTCCAAATTAAGCGTATTGTGGTACTTATTTTTAGGTACACCATGGATGAAAAACCACTCTTACAGAGATTATGTTGCTGAGAAAGGCATCATAAACGGCTAATAAAGAAGGTATTAAGTAGAGGGTTGAAAATTCTCAGAACTCTGTCTTCAGCCGAGCAAATAAGGAAAAAAGAGGGTTGGAAGAGGGTTAGATAATGGTAACTGCCAAAAATTATGGTTCTCCATAAGTCCCTTGTTATGTTGCCAATCTTCCCTTGAGAATTGCTCACGTACCTCTTGAAAGATGCCCTTGCACCCCAGTTTGAGAACCACTGATCTAGAATAATGACACAAGCACGAAATGAGCCACGGTAGGTCAACTGCAGTCGATTATTTTTGCTTCCTCTAGTAGTGTTTCTAGGTGTTTATAATGCTTGTATGTGTGGGCTATTTCCTATTAGCCCGGAACAATGTTGAGTAATGAGACTGTATATATATATCTATTGATTAAGAGTACCAATCACATAAGAATCAAATAGCCAAAACTATTATATATGTTTTAGTGATGATTTACTAGCATCTAAATCTCATATTCTGAAAATTTTAAAATGACACGTGGACGGGAATCAAAGGTGGCTGCGTTATCTGATAGCGCATGAGCTTAATAAAATCACACATTTGTAGCCAACGATTTCAGCACGTCCATCATAGACTCTGCCTTAAAATATGAGTGAAGAATGACCCTGGGCATGGGACGATACCCGGATAACTCAGTGTTTAGAGCATTGGTGTACTTAGCCAAAAGTACCAGGTTCGATTCCCGTGTAAAGGTGTAATTTTTCAATTTTCAGAATATTATATTTATTAGCTGTTAAACTGATTACGGTGAACTGTTTCACCTTTTGCACGGGATAGCCTCAAACTCAATCGACACTCATTAGCTGGACATGTCTTCCGAGTTTCAAGGATTATAGATATATTCAAAAAAGAACCTTCTAGAACTCATCAGCTCCATACCAATCGAAACCTTTACTTGGTTCCTGGTGTCATTACCTGGCCGCTAGGGGGATGGGGGGTGGAGTGTTATCTGGTTTTTGCTGCAGACACAAAGCAAAATTAATTCTTGACGAAAACTAAGCCATCACCAAAGTTGTGCCACTAATGGGTCTCCTTCCCTTTCTTGTGAACAACACTCATTATTATTATTAGCACCACGTCTTACTACCCGTTCGGTTTGTACGCACTTACGCTAATGTGTAATGGTAGGGTGATTGTGAGATGAAATGGAGGACATACAGTTTAACGTGGAATCCAAACCATGGTGGTGGCCTGGCATTCCTCACATTCACAAGTTGTGATTAATACACGTCTTTTCAGAGGTGAAGGAAGGGTTTGGCAATCAGATAAAGCTGCACCAGGACCGAGGATTGAACCCTGGATCCCCAGCACAGAAGTCCGACACCTTATCCCTAGACCACCAGGTCACCAACAATACTCAAATTCCTCTCCGACAGTTATATTACATATTTATAATGTCAATAATGATTAGAACATTATGATGACGCACGATATATACTGTTGCAAATTGTTATTTTCAATTACTAAGTTTTTCTAGTGTCGCACTTACAAGGGTACGCCACCTAACGCTATCCCGAGCTAGTTCCATCCAATCCATCTCACTACACCCTATCCCTCTCTTGAGCTAGTTCTATCAATTCCACCTCACTTCATCCTATCCTTATCTTAGACTAGTTCTATTTAATCCCTCTCATTACACCCTGTCCCTATCCTGAAATAGTTCTACAAATTCATCTCATTACACCTTATCCATATCCTTAGACAGTTCCATCCAACCCATCCCATTACACCCTATCCCTCCCTTGAGCCAATTCTATCCAGTCCACCTCACTACATACACCCCATTTCTTTCAGGTTCATTCTAAAGTTATCCTCCCAGTGGGTTTACCAGTAAACAGATTACTTCAAACCACAGTTGATACTTTCAAAGCTTATTTTGAAATAAGCACTAGAGCAAAAAAATAATCAAAACTAAATTCCAATTTACCTGCTTCACACACATTCGGTGACCGCATGGTCTAAGGCACTACTCTCGCAAGTTACTAGCCTGCCGATATCGGAGAGATTGTGGTTCAATCCCAGTCGGGGGTGGTTCTCTTAAAATGTTTTTCCACGAAAATGTGGATATACTTCCTCTAAAGTAAAACTTCCTTAGCCCTTACCTATTGACGTAATTATTAGTATATAACCGTATAACCCTGAAAGGGTAGTAACAATTGGTGTTAAAAATAAAACCTGACCCACACCTTAATTACTATACAATCAAGACAACAAAATTTTAAAAACACGCCAAAAGATTATTTTTTACCGTTAGTAAAATGTTACAGTATTTTTTTATTTTAAATATCCTGCCATTAGCTATTTAAATAGTTTAGCTACCAAAAGCAGACACATTATAAGAAATGTAAAAATGTTAGCAGCAGAAAAGCTACGTGGGCACCAGTGGTTCTGAGCAAGGTCTCGATTGAGGGCTGATGCCTTGGAGGTTTGTATGTATGTATTACACTCAGGGGGTGACCTGGCGGTCTAGGGGTAAGGTGTCATACTTCTTTGCTGGCGGCCGGGGTTCAATCCTCGATCCCGGCACAGATTTATATGATTTCCAAACCCTTCCTTCACCTCTGACAAGACATTTTGTGAATGTGGGGAATGCCAGGCCTCCACCGTGGTTCGGATTCCACGTTAAACTGTAGGTCCTTCATTTCATCTCACAATCATCCTACCATTACACATTAGCGTAAGTGCGTATAACCCGAACGGGTAGTAAGACGTGGTGCTAATAATAATAATAATAATAATAATAATAATAATAATAATAATAATAATAATAATAATACACTCAGGGCTTGTGTTTTGATGATATTTCACTTTTTTTTTGTATGTCACAAACAATGCTCATAAGTACATAAACTCTATAAATGATCACCTTGTTGTACAAATGTATATTTAATAGGTCTTTCTAGCTGTTCGGGATTGACGGCTGAAGAATTCTTATTTTTAACAACCGGAGGATCACTGAATTAAGTAGCTCAGACTTTACTATTACTTATTGTAACACCCGCACAAAAAAAGAGGACCCTGTTAGGTCGCTTCACTTTAGACAAGAAAAACAAAACAAAACTACAGGCCCATGGCAATAGAAATGATAACAACAAAACAAATGATCATAGCAAACTGCAAAGACACACACTACACAACACTAGCCTGTTTTTTTGTTGTTTTTTTTGTCATTTTGGAGTGTACGATCATATTTTCTTGGTTTGCGTCATTTATGAGTCATTTTAAGGCATCTTTTTAGTCACTTTCAGCCATGTTTGAGTCAATTTTAGGCATTCATGTTGAATAAGCATATTATTTAATATTATCGACATTGCACCATTTCCTAACACTACTACTACTATTTAAATTAGAAATCTTAACATTTCAATTTCACAATAGATTTATTTAGTAGACATAAAAAAGGTTACATTTTACAAGTTTTACAAAAGGCAGAAAATGATAGCATATTAATTCTCTTCTCAAGTTAAATATCCTTGAGTGATTACTTGATTACTTGCAGTGACCTGGGCAACACAGTGACCAGTCAAGAGGCAGTAGAATTTCTAAAAGGAGAGTAATATGAGAATTAGTTAAAGCAAATATAGAACAAGTTTACAGTATAACATTTACACAGTCTCACTCGACAAGGTTTAGTGTTACTAATACAGTTGGATAGTAGGCTGGTGGATCCAGCTGGATGATGGCTAAGGGCCAGAAGTCATTAAAGTACTAAGGCAGGACATTTTCCCTATACGGTACTACCATGCATTCAATAGTACATCAACCTAATTTTGAACAATCACCAAATTTGAGAACTTATTTACTGGGTAAAACAAAATATAATTTGCGCGGACCCCACTATGACAAACAGTCACTTTCCACGGGTTGCGCACCCAAACTAATACCTATAATGAACATTGACTGCTTAGTCAAACCTCTATGATTTACAACTGCACTGCGTAAGGCAGAAGAAAGAAACAGACTTCCTGGCGATAACCATCAATAACAAAGTACTGATGCACATGACGTTTAGGGTGTCATGAACTATATTACCTTTTAAAGATTTATAGGAACTTGTGATTTAGTGTACATTTACCACACTAAAATTCACATTTTCCAAGTGAGAGGCACGGACGTTAGGACCGTGTCCAAAAATACAATAATGCACTCAGCATTTGACTTTATGAGTCATTTAAATTTTACATGTCCATCGGACTGAAAGGCGAAATATAGCCAAGGTACTTCTAGCATAACGAAGTTAGCTAGTTTTTGAATAAGCTACTTGGTCTAACAAAATAGAACAAAAATAATAATGCACTCAGCAATTGACTTTAAGAGTCCTTAACATTTGACTTGTCAATCAGACAGACAGGTGAAATACTTCTAGCGTTAGCTAGTTCTGAAGATGAAACAAATCTAATAAAGAGAAACATTTCTCTTGCAAAATTAAAAAGACTTCCAAATAACTATTTACAATATATTAAACAAAATAAAGTATCTTCCTACTTCATGCTTGTGGCTAAACGACCCCGGCTGGATACTGATACCCTGGTTGAGTTGTCCTGGTGTCCAGCTCGTTGATCCCGACGATTCATTCAGCACCGTCGATGCTAGGGCGGTGAATCCGTCGTCACGAACTCCATGGTCCTTCTTGGTGTTTTTCTCGCCGGCAGCGCTTCGTCCTAGTTCCTGAGCTGAGACAAGGTGTTGTGCATAAATGTGCTCAAGGCGCTTACCCTTATATAGCGACAATCAGATATGAACATGAAAAGGGATAACGGAGAATGAATTACGAAGCAGAGGTAAAATAAGGGAGAACGAAAGATAGGGGAAAGAGAAGGGGGTTTAGAAAAAGATGAGCTTCTTCTGTCGACCACCAGAGGCGCATGGTCGCACTTGCGCTTTGGCTCAGTGCGTCTCTCTCTTTGATTCTTTCTTTTCGACTGCGTGAGCCAAAGTTGAACCACGTGGAGCCGCCATTATAGAAATTCTGTTTTGTGAAATGAGTAAATGATATCTGAAGGCATCTGTCCTTGGGTGAGTTTTATACACATATATCCTGTATTATAATGCATCAGTATTAATTTAGTTATTTGATTTTCACAGTTTGTTTTACGAAAAGACATGATATAGAAGTATATTGTTTAAATTATTTTAACAGCCACATGGTTAGTTGTAAGTTTTGGGTAGTCTTCTTTTAAATAACTAGGGCCCATATTCACAAATCTTATTCATAACTTTAATAAGATTAGTCTTTTTTTGTGATATCTAGAACCGCAATTATAAAAATGTAAATTAATTTTTTACTAATCCACGTGTTTTTTGAATGTAGGCCAATACGCCGTTTTGTATTAGAGTACAACTTTGAGGTAGTTTATCTTTTAATATCTCTATATAGCCCCAACGTGGCACCCAATTACACGAATATTGATAAATAGTTAGATTTTTCCGTTGTAGGTGATCAATCAACCTGATTGACACGCTACAATATGTAGTGTATATATAGCAAAATACAAGAATTTAGATAAAGGATTTTAATTGCATCATTCTCATTTGTAAAGTGTTTTTTTTAATGAATCGTCTGAATTTACTATTGCGAGTTTTTGTTTATATTTTTAGGTCATTACTTATATATATAGTCATTTTCAGGAGTTTTAGGTCATTTTTTGATCATATTTGATAATATTTTTTGTCATAAAAATCCGGTCCCTGATTATTGTACACTATAAAACACACATAAAAAAGAAATTTGTAAACCATCATATACATTTGTATCAGCCGATCAAAAAACATTGGGAACCCCCTTAACCATTATAAACCCAATTTAAAATAATCGTAAGAAAAAATATGAACCTACAATAAAAATTAGCATGACCAATATAAAACACAGTTTACTCATTATAAAACAGCATAAACCCTTCATAAAAGGGTATGAACTCATTATTAAACAGAATTAAACCATCATAAAATTATGTAAACATATTATAAAACCATATGAAATAATCATAAGGCAATGTGGACCTATTATAAAACTTTACTAGCCCATTATTAAACTGTGAACCTATTAAATAACTGTATGAATCCATTATAAAGGTTTTCCAAAATAAAACCGTCTCTAAACGCACAGTATTGCAAAGTTTGTATTCGAAATTTGTTCCAACATCCACTCTAGATGTTCCAATAAATAAAAGTTGCAAGTTTGTGAGCGGAATTAGGTTTAGTGACTGGTGGCGTGCATTTTGAACACAAACTTTGAAATACTGTGCGTTTGGGGGGCTGGTTTTATTTGGGACAACCTGTAGAATGGCATTAGCTTGGCCTGAGGTCGTCCAACACCCCATGAAGTTATTCCTTCCCGCTGTTACAGGTAACCGGGGCCTTGAAGCACCCTACGCCGTCATGGTGTACGTCCACGGAGAGTCCTACGAGTGGAACTCTGGCAACCCTTACGACGGGAGCGTCCTCGCCAGCTACGGTCATGTCATCGTCGTCACCCTCAATTTCCGGCTTGGTGTGCTCGGTAAGTATTCGCATAAATTACTCTTCAGCTTCTTCCTTTGTATGTACGTTAAGAGGCAATATGATTCACTACTCAACATCCGGCTTGGAGTGCTATGTAAGAAACTATAATATTCACTCTTCAGCTTCTTCCTTGGTATGTACGTTAAGAGGCAATATGATTCACTACCCAACATCCGGCTTGGTGTGCTATGTAAGGAACTATATGATTCACTCTTCAGCTTCTTCCTTTGTATGTACGTTAAGAGGCAATATTATTCACTACTCAACATCCGGCTTGGTGTGCTATGTAAGGATATGCATGATTCACTCTTCAGCTTCACCTTTGACTTATTCAAGGGAGGACGAATAAATACGTATAAAATATGTATTTATTTGTTGAGTAAATTGCAACTTAACACATTGTTTTATTTAGATGTTAGCTTGAAAACCAATATTGAATATATTTTTCTTCATTTATTTGAGTTATTTAACGTGAACTTTTTGAGACGACTGACTATATCAGCACACGACTTATAATCTAATTTAAATCCAGACAGACACACCATCCATTCTCCGACTTTATTTATCACCGTGAAAGGGGAAACTAACATTTCACCAATGATGAGTTTTTCTGCCATGCAGGGAATTGAACTCGGGAATCTCTGCTCAGTGGACAGGCACTTTACCGATTGAGCTAAGGGGTTGTACCAATGACTATTATATATATATATATCTTAAGGGAAAATTATGATGAGGGTGAAAGTTGTTATTGGTCTTTAAGATCGCCGAGGTGCTAGACGTGTATTGAACTTGGTCGTCTTTGGTTGAAAGTTCCGGGTTCATACTCTAACTGGATAGCCTAAGGCTAACTTTCAATATACGGTTTTAAATATAGTTTCCCTCACGATAATAAAGGTAAATTTTATCCTAGTTCCCTTCTACATTTGAATATGTTTTATTCATTCTTAAATAAGTTGTGTGTTAAAACTACTGGTGAAAATAAAAAATGGTGGAAATTAAACAAATCGGACTCCAGTTGGGGTTGAAACAAAGTCTGCCAAATAGGAATAAAGTGAACTATCAGTCACTATAATTAGACCTAGTAAAAAGTAAAATCGTAAAATGTGTTTAAATACAAACACTAGTTCCAGGTTGTGCAATACCAATCCCACTTATAGCTAAGTTTGCTCAGGACTTGATCGTATGTCGATGCTGCCTATAGCAGTCAAAAGTTAGATGGTTTGGTTTTGGTGTTTCTATTAATTAGTTTAACATACTCATATAATTAATGAATTAGTGTTATTAATATTTTCTCCAAGCCATATTTAGCATAATAAGCTATATACTTTTTCAGTTAATATTTTAAGTGTGTACTTTTTGTGCTGGTAGCTATGGAGTTATAGCATGTTATATGTGTTTGCTTTTTTATAATTAACTGTATATTGGGAGACATTTAGCTCGAGTATTAGTCCAAGATATGTGTTTAATAAAATGATCGTAATATTTGTTTATGAATTATAAATATACAAACGTGTTACACATAACGTCTTCGAATCAAAAGAAATTAATAACACCTTCAACTTAAAAAGAATGTTCATGATTGTGCCAAGACTGTGTTAAAAACTAATGGTTATAGAATAGGTAATGCATCGAGTCCAATGATTTTTTTTTCATGTCTCTTATATCAATTCTGTATCACTTACCAATGTAGAAACTCCAAGTATACAGTTCCCCTTTCACATAAAATAAATGAAGGCGAGGAGATTTGCCTACAGAGGGAGAGCAAAGCTAAAGAAAAATCTTTATTTGATAGTATTTAGTTACAAGTAGTTTTGTGAGGCATTTTACTAAACTGACCTATCCACAGGCTGGAAAACGTTGATGTGATGACAGTATATATCGTTCCTTTCGTGTTCTTATCTTTTCTACACTCTTATTAGCAGTTCCCTCCAAATATCTTATAGTTACTAGAGCCTTAAGATTTTTCTTTGTAGAAATTTCACTTTGGATTTACAGTTAAATTATTATTATTATTATTAGCACCGCGTCTTACTACCCGTTCGGGTTATACGCACTTACGCTAATGTGTAATGATAGGGTGATTGTGAGATGAAATGAAGGACCTACAGTTTAACGTGGAATCCGAACCACGGTGGAGAACTGGCATTCCTCACATTCACAAGATGTCTTGTCAGAGGTGAAGGAAGGGTTTGGTAATCAGATAAATCTTTGACGAGACCGGGGATCGAACCCCGGCCGCCAGCATAGAAGTCTGACACCTTACCCCTAGAGCACCAGGTCACCTAAAGTTAAATTATCTCCTTGGATTGTAAGTAGACATATTTTCTTGGTGATCAAGTTAGACCGAAAACTAGTTAACACAACATTTAAAATTTAATATTTATAAACCCGCCTCGGTGGTGTAGTTGGCTAACGCGCTCTTCATGTTGAGCTCGACTGCTGAGGATGGGGAGACCGAGGTTCGAATCTCGGTCGGGTGAACTGGGGGTGGTTTTTTCCTAAATGGTTTTCCACTCTCCCTCCACGCAAATGCGGATTCACTTCCTCTAATTCAACCTTCCCAATTCCCAATCCATTAGAGTAATTAGTACTTAAAGCGTATAACCCGAACGGGTAGTAGGACGCGGTGCTAAAAAAAATATTTATAAAGAATATCCGTGATTAAGGACTTCGGTCTCACAATATTAAATATGTCAAAAAAATTATCCATAAGTACTCGATCGATTGCTTAGAATTATAAATTCAAATCATTTGAGATGTTATATTAAATTAAATAAAAATTGCGTGGCTGCCATATTGAAAAATATAAACAGATTAAAAACCATGTGCATACGTTGTTTTGTCTAGACTCAAAGAATTCCTCTGCCACATTTCTTCAAGATTGGTTTACTAATTTGGTAGTTATAGTGAAAGAAAATCTGAACAGATATACAGACGAAATTACAAGTGGTTACGTTATCAGTGAAACTCGCCACGCTCGGCCAATACAATATAATTAAATCCAAATCTGTAAATAAACACATAAATATGTTTTAATTGAATATAATGAAACAATAAGTTCATAATTAAACAATTGTAATTATTACTTAGCTCACAAGTTTAAATAGTAGAATCAAATCATCATCATCAACTGTTTCCTGCCTATGGCCGGGTTAGTTTAGTAAAGTGCCTCCATCTTCCTCAATCCCTAGACAATACTTCGTAAAATCAGATAATGGCTATTAAATATTATATATCCCTATAAAAAATTAATCTCGTATTCGATCTAAAAAAAAATATTATAAATATTTGGTTTGGATTCGGTTCGAAAATCGATTTGGTTAGATTTGAAATATTTTCATTTTAAAATATTTTATTTGGATTTGGTTCGATACATTTTCTTTTTAAAATACTCGATTCGGATTCATATCAAAACATTTTCATTTTAAAATATTTTATTTGGATTCGGTATGAAATATTTTACTTTAAAAATATTCGTTTTGGATTCATTTCGAAAAAATTTCATTTTAAAATCTTCGATTTGATCCTATTCGAAACATTTTCCTTTTAAAATATTCAAATTGATCTTGGTTCAAAAAAAAAAAATTTAAACACTCGATTCAACTAGGTTATAAATATTTCTATATTATAATATTCAATTCATTTTCTAATTAAGTTAATAATAAAGTATCGATACATGATAAGAAATTAAACACTTTGATTACGTATAAACATAGAACAAATATATGATATTAATGCGCCTTTAAAAGTTAAACTAAATTTTCAAATGAGTATTAAGTGTAAAACGTTCGAAAAACCCTCCTCTAAAGCTAAATGGCATTATTTTACGAATCTCACATAAAACACAAATTACGTACTTAACCACCAATATTTAAATAGACTTGAAACAAAACACGCAATTTAAAAGTCCTGTTTTAACTTAATTCAGATAAAAGGTCACCGAGGTGGGTTGAAAAACCGAGAAGCTCAGGCTTAAAATGACACTTTTTTTTTGTTCGGTCATATTTTAAAAGCCTCTTTTCTTTTCTCTTTTTCATTTTTGTCACATCAAGTGACAACGCGAGGAATCAAAACACTTCATCACCGCTGATGTTCCTTCAATTAATTTTAAGTGCGCTGGTTTAAGAGAATTTTTTTGTTTTGTCTTTTTGTTTTTTTCAAGCAGCAAAGTAAATATTTTCTCCTTTGGTGATGGATGGTTCAGTGAAAAGGGGTGGGGACCCCATGCTATGTGGATTTAATGAAAAACTGCTATAAAACTGTTGAAACATTTTCGTCTCTTGTAAAAAAAAACACCTCTAACTTGATGAAAATTATTTTTTAAGTCACGAAATAAGTTTAAAATAATCGACAATATTATTGGCAGAAGATTTTTATTGCAAATATTGGTTGAAAGTAACTAATGTTAACCTATGTATAAATTATGTTCCTAGTAATATTATATTATTGATCAAAAAGTTACCAAACGCTTCTTATAATATTTCTCTAATTGGCGTTTCGTTAGCTGTTAAAGTCAACCACGGTGGTCTTGTGGTAAAATGCTTGCCTCGTGAGCCTTTGTTTGCGGGTTCATTCCCAACCGGGGTCAACGGATTTTTCTTAAACGATAAATGTCCGTAACACCACTTCCTTTGGAGGGGAAATAAAATGGTTACCTCATGTCGATTGTGGCATGTAAAATAGCCCTGAAAGGTATGTGAAAATACCCTTACTGGCAAAATTGGTAGGCCCTTTCGCTCCCACTCATAGAAATTTTCCTGTCCTGATGTAAATAGTCGGTTCAGAAAGTGCTCGTTAAATACCTCAAATAAATAACTAATTGAAAGCAAAATGTATTAATAAAATTATGTTTGTTTCACAATTGTGGCAATAAGTTATATTATTGGGCATTAAATAATACATTAGTAAACAATACGATGCACCGTACAGATTTTCTCTATCTTTTCTCTTAAAATAGCGACATTTAATCAAAACTTGTAAGTTTTGTGAAACAAAATAATATACATTGTTGCAGAATCACTCCACTGGAGAGCATAAAAAATATATATACAAGCTGCTACAGAAACATTGAGAAAAAAGAGCCTCTTTGTCCACCAAAGAGCATAAAAGTTCATTTATATTTTCAAAAACCTCCATAATATATATATATGTATATAATTAGCTAGATATGTATATATGTTTTAAATACACAGAGTGATATTATATTTCATATCTAAAATAAGTTGTGGGGCTATGATCAAAATTGGGAAATTCTGCTCAAAGTCATTTCTATATGAAAACTAGAGATGTCATTTATTTATTTATGTTTTAATGTTGAACAAGGCTTAGATACTAAATGTAATCAAAATCGTTAGAGCAGATTTTGATAAAATCGAATTTTCCTCATTGTTCTCTTCAATAAAAAAAACCTTAATTTTAGGATTAGCTATTTAATTCCTAAAATGACCTAGAGAGTCTTTATGAAAACCCTAGATATCAAGTTTTAGTCTGATCGGTAAATTAGTTGCTGCTCTATCTAGGCTGAGATATAGACAAACTATATCGCTAAAACTACTTTTTCACTTTAACGGGACTTTTATTTTGTCAAAATCTTGAGATTTTTTTTTACCACAATAAATTATATATATATCCTAGGACTTTAGAGAAAATCAAAAGACAACCAAACTACAACATAAGAACATTGAGAAAATGAGGTATACTGTTAACTATTTAGGCTTTTTCATTGCATTTATATTACGTTTTATTTTCCATTTTTAAATTGGGTGATTGATTGTGTGTATTCAACATGAATCTTTGTTTAAAAAAATTGTAATGTAAAGTTTATTTTTGATAATTTTTAAATAATTTTGGAAGTAATTTTTTTTTTCGATCATGTTTAGGTCATCTTTGTCCAAGCCTTGTTCATAAGTTGTTCCATAGTGAAAGCATACATTGTGTAAGCTTGCTACCTTCCGGTATTAATGAAGGATACTCATCATAAACACTTGACGCTAGTATCTATAGTATTACGACCTACGAAACCAAATATAAGCATCCTCCTCTGCCATTGAGTGGCAGGACAGTAATACTATAATTTTCATCCAAACCTATAAATACTCTCTCGTTCAAAATGTGTAAAATATTCCCCATACATGTTAAATCTGCTAATATCGTCAAGTGGAACAAATTTTACGAGGTAGAATAAGGAGAAGTGAAGGAATTCATGTTAAGTCAAAGCGCTGTACTTTTCATCGTCCTCGCCTATTAAGAATATAATTAAAGAGCTCTTCTAGGTAAGTGGCGCCTGGCCGGGAAAGG
This sequence comes from Timema shepardi, assembly GCA_902151425.1. Classification (NCBI taxonomy): domain Eukaryota; kingdom Metazoa; phylum Arthropoda; class Insecta; order Phasmatodea; family Timematidae; genus Timema; species Timema shepardi. The sequence continues at coordinate 98,500 of CABFVX010000154.1, read as the reverse complement.
GCTTTACTAGGCTCACATTTTAAGTATAGCTTTAATTGAACGACACGAATTTTAACCATCCAATAAATAGCTGAGGGGGTGAGTAACCATTCGTACACTCTGATCTTATAGAATATTGATCATTTTAAAAGTAATATTAATACCTACCCTCTGTGGGGGCCGCATGGTCTAGGGCGCTACATTTTGCAGTATTTTTTATTATTATTTAGCACCGCGTCTTACTACCCGTTCGGGTTATACGCTTTAAGTACTAATTACTCTAATGGATTAAGAATTGGGAAGGTTGAATTAGAGGAAGTAAATCCGCATTTGCATGGAGGGAGAGTAGAAAACCATTTAGGAAAAGCCACCCCCAGTTCACCCTCAGAGATTCGAACCTCGATCTCCCCGTCCTCAGCAGTCGAGCTCAATTTTTGCAGTAGACTAGACTGCTGATGAAGGGGAGATCGAGGTTCATTTCTCGGTCCGATGTATTGAGGGTAGTTTTCTTAAATGTTTTTCCACCCTCCCTCCACGAAAATGCAGGTACACATAATTTAAATATACCTTTCCTAATACCCGCTTTAGTGGCTGCATGGTCTAAGGTGTTACTCTCACAGTAGATTAAATGGCCTATGATGAGGAGATTGAGGTTCGAATCTCGTTCATGTGTATCTAACTTATTTTTCCAAAATGATTTTCCCTTCTCCCTCTCCACGTAAATGTGGGTACACTTCCTCTAAATATAACCTTCTTATCCCTAAAACCATAAGCGTATAACCCGAACGGCTAGTAAGACACGATGTTAAAATAATCTTCATAGTCCTTAAAGCTCTCGGCGTAATTAGTACACTAGCGTATAGCCCTAATGAGTAGTAAAATGCGGTGCTAAAAAAAATACCCACACAAGTGGTAAAAAAGTTTAAGACGTCAGGCTCACAAAATACTAAGATTTGTGCCAGCTACACTTGAAGTGGTATGATATATGTACTGTATAACTATGGTTTTCTCATACTCTTTTTATGCTAACGAGGGTGCATTTTCTTTAAGCGATATTGTACTCACTGTTATCCCGTATATTAAGACTTTAATTTGGTAACATTGAAACCCACTTAGGTGATCACATAGTATATGGTGTTACTCTCGCAATATACTGGACTGCCAGTGACTGGGAGATTGGGGGGGTTGGAAGCACGGGTTCTGAGAATGTTTCTTCCTAAATGTTTTGCCCCTCTCCTTCAACGTAAATTCGGTGACATTCCTTATAAATTATACCTTCCTGATTCCTAATCTATTAATTTAATAAATACATGAGTAAAACCCGAAAGGTTACCAGACGCGTTGCGAAAAAAATTAGCTCATGAAGCAGAAATAATTGCGTACCTGTGTTCGTATCCTCATCAAATCTGTCAGTAATAGGTGTAGCGTTAGGCTAAGTCATCCCTAAGGCAATTGGTGATGTATTGGAATATTAAAGGCTACGACGTGATTGTGATGATTAAAGTGATCTATATTGATCCATAATTAATACAACAGAGAATAAATATGATTCCCTAGAGCGTAGGATATATCACTCCATGGCTTTCATTCAACGGCGTTGCTTATTTGGAGATTTCAAAGCTATTTTATGAAGCGGGTTGCATCTTAACTTGGCGCATCACCACATTTGGACGCCAGTGAACAAACTAGAAGTTGATAGAATACAATTAGAAGTTCGCCCTGAGATGACTCGTGTCTGTGTGTTGATAACTCTTTACCTCTTCCTCTGACATTGTCTTGCTTTCTTTTTAATTTTACCTTTTTCTTGATTCCTATTTTAGGAATACATATGCTACCACAGACATTTTTTAAGCTACATCCTGGCAGGAAGACTCCTACAGGCCATTTTCGTGACCAAGACAAATAGCCTAAGTTGGAGAGGATTTGTATAAAAAAATCGTTTACAAAAACTCTACTCAAATATAAAAAATAACAATGTTGTGACAATGTAGGACTATTTTTAGAATTGTTTAAGAATTTATGGGCTTTGTTTCAACGTTATATCTTTAAAACTCGCTGAGTAAAACGTAAATTCATTGACATGGAAATTCCTCTCTTAGCCGATCATGACGTCACAGATATACAACGTCCTTAATGTGTGTTTTTTTAACTAAATTGTTTTGAAATGTGTTTTGCAGTTGATGATTGCTGGGTCTTAAATTGTTTTTCCTAAAAAATATCTTATTCTTTACATTTCGTAGAACTCTTTGCATACTAAAATATTAAATAGCTATACACTGTATTCAACAAAATAAGATATTGGTTTAAATGGTTACTATAATCTTAGACTGGCCTGCTGAAGACGGGAAGATTGTGGTTTAAAACCAGGTCGGGTCTACTAACGATAGTTTTTTTTAATGATTTCCCACTCTCCTCCCACGAAGATGTGAATATAAAACCTCTAAAATGCTTCCTTCCTCACCCCTACTCATTATAGTAATTATCACATTTGCGTGTAACCTGAACAGGTGGTAAAACATGGTAATAAAATAATAAAAAGGTAATTATTCGTGAAGTTTAAATTAGTATATAGTAAGTATTTTTTGTAGAGAATTATTAGATTACTAAATAAATAAATAAACTAAATACACGATAAAATAAGATTTTTATTATTATTTTTACTCTGAAGATTTAAAAGGTTTATTTTTACGTTGCTGTGGGTAGTATTAAAAACTTCTCTTACCATAAAAACTTTTCATATAAAAATAATAATAAACTATATTCCTTTCATACTTTGACAGTATTAACCGGATGGGATGAAACTTTGACCTTCGCTGTTCGTCTTGACTCCTCCTTTTAATCACATGAATAGAGATTTGTCGAGACGGAGAGGGGAAGATGGGAGGACTGAGAGCTAGTGAAATATTGGACGGGATGCAATAGGACGTGAAGGGGGTTGAAACCCTTGCCATGTCGTAGAAAATGTTGGAAAGGGGTTGAATGGACCACTCCCCATCTTTACAATTGTGCTGGGGACCATGGGACCTCCTGGCCTCTAATAATCCGTTCATCAAAATTTAGTCTCGTGGTAGGACGAGGAAGGAGGGTGGAGAAAAGGGTAGGGAAAAAAGTGCCCTTAGGGCAGTCGAAATATTAGTATCCCTCCGAGTATTATGTAAAAAAAAAATTACTGCGACAGAAAAGTGAGAGGAGGTGGAGTGGATGAAAGAGGACGTCAAAAGATGGACGGGAAAGAGGAAAGCGGATAACTCCACAAAGGAATATAGAAGAGGGGGGTGAAGGATTATAAAGTGGGCTATATTCTACTAGAAAGGAAGAGTGAAATTAAAAGTCATCAAAAACAGGAAGGATATAATTAAGATGCGAAATAGTGTGTGCTTGCTTGGTATGAGATTATAAGAGAGACGAGGGTGGAGAGAAAATTATAGGCCTATAAAAAGCGTTATAGTGAAAAGATCAAAAGAAAATAACACAAGAATATGATGAGAAGAACTATGTGAATAAAAATCGAGAGAGCTTGGTTCAAAGGAAGTGTAAGAATCATAGATAAGAGAGATAAAAAAGGAGTTTGGAAACATATTAAGTTAAGAGTTTAAAATCATTCTTAAAATGATGAGATAGTTGTTTGTAAATTAAATAGGAAATATAATGTGCTAGAAATAAGGTGTTAAATATTAATTATGAATAGATAATATGGAGAACACTAAAGTAAATGGTATTAAATTGATTTTACTGAATTTTTGACGAGAAAATAGTTAAAGGAAACCTCTTGCACGGAAAAAATAGTTAGAAAACAAATAGCTAGGTATATTTAAATTCTTGAAAACTAAATATTGTAGCTGTTGTAGAATATTTTGAGACGAAACACTTCAACAATAAATATAATTTTAATAATTATTTCAAAAAGGTTTCTGAATTGTAGTACAACTAAATCATATTTATTTGTCTAACCACCCGTCCATCCTATAAGAAATCTTACACCAATGATCTAGAGAAAGCTTTAATTTAGACGAATAGTATCCGCATTTGATTACTGAAATAGTGATAAACCAAAGTATAAGCGTATAAGCCCTCTCATATATCCGTCTGGGTTTCTAAACCCACCCTCACTATCACCGACCAATGATACAAGATTAGAATGACCCCTTAATCTACGTAACCACCATTGCAGGTTATTTTAAAATAAATATATAGCTTACCTACTTCGGTGACCGCATGATCTTAGGCGTCATTCTCGTGTTGGACTAGACTGCCTATGTCAGGGAAATTGGCGTTCAAATCCCAGGAGGATGTACTGAAAATGGTTTTCCATTCTTACTCCATGCAAATACAGGTACACTTCCTCTAAATTAAACCTTAATCATCCCTAACTCATTGACGTAATTAATACATATGCGAATAACCTGAACAGATACAGTACTGAAAAAATACATTAATAATTAAAGAACCCCATTTTATTTTAATGCTTTTAATGAGTAGGCCAAAAATAGTGCGAGTTAAACGTATTCTTGTGTGTGTGTGTGTTTTGTGTGTTTTTTTTAACACATTGAGTGAATCAAGAGTTCTCGACCAAGCTTCGAACACACATAGTTATCAAAACGACTTTCTTTAAATTAGATTTCTTATTTCTTTGCTCAACATCGTGTGGCTAAAGATAATCAGATTATAAAATTTAGTGATTTTTGACATATTTGGCTCTTGATATTTGTCAAATTTATAGGAAATGCAAATTACTAAACCAATAAAATACCGTGTTTTTAAAGTAGATGCAAAGTAAGCTTACATTAAAATTAATAAATTATTTAAACCTGTGAATACACACACAAAAAGAATTTATTCTTAAAGCACCCTTGATATATTATATATTTTATTTATATGACCAATATTAATAAACAATAATACTTGGGTGATAATAAATTAGCACAAAACATAAACTTACGCAATAAAAATAACTAAAACTATTAAAAGAAAACAAAAAATTGATATGAAACTGTAGTACAAATTTTTGAAAAATAACCAAGCCATTTTATTTTCACGAAAACACATTATATCCTTTATTTTTACCCCTATCTTCCATTTTAGCTGGGTTAAAGATGTCAGCAAATTTTAAATTGGTTAATTTCTTGCATTTTTAGATTAAACAGTTAACAAAGCCATTTTTGCAATAATTTATACTTATAGAAAGTAATGAATAATGTAATGTTTTTTTGTGTGTATTTAAAAGTTTTGTTTTAATATTAAATTAATTAAATTATTTATTAAATAATTGTAATCTTTGGTACAATAAAAAATAAATCAAAGGGAATTTTGCTTAAAATATATGGTTCATGTCTTTAAAAAAAGGTAAATATTAAAAGTATGTTGAGTTTGAATAAAATCGCGTGAAGTAATTATTATTGTTTATTTCAAATCAAATACTATTTACATTTCATTGGTGTTACACCTCTACACTGAGCTTAATAAAAATAGTTTGGAATTTATCATTTATAAAATAAATCAATGCCTACGTGGGATTCGTTTTTCAAGAATTCTTAAATTATTATCAATGTTTATGTTGATTTGCTACTTTTGAAATGCCAGTAGAAAATTTAAATTACTACACCCAACATACAAATGAACAAATCTAGCACCAAGTATCGTTCGTGCCTCTTTTTTCTCATTTTATTATATTAGAAATATTTAAAATAAATTATTGTAAGTGAAACTATTAAATATTTTAGGGGTAATATATTTTCAGCCACTTCAATAGCCGGATAGTCTAAAGCGTCACTCTCGTATTGTGTTGGCCTGCTGATGACGGGGATATCGGGGTTCTAATCCTAGTCAGGTATACTGAGGGTTGTTTTTCCTTAATGGTTTACCACCCTTCTTCCCCGCCACTTCATTTATATTATCATTTAATATATTATATATATATTTATATATAAAGATATAAATCTATTAATATATTTAAAAAATACATTAATATATTATATATTTATTAAATATATCAATATATTTTTATCATTAAGGAAAGATCAAATATATATTTATATAGATAGGTGTGTGTGTGTGTGTGTGTTTGATCCCTATTTCATTCTAAAAGTAAGTTAAGGAAGGGAGGAAAGATTTGTATATAAATTTCAAAACTTAAAAGTGCTTGAACAAATATTTAATCTGTTAATTTTAAATAAGTAAAAATACATTAAACTGTTGTTAGGTTTAAATAACTTAATCGAAATAAATTTCACCTTACCCATCCTTCGTAAAGGAATGAACTTAGATAACCTTTAGTTGTTTTTCATAGCGAGCGGAAACAGGGATGTGGAAGGATTTATATAAATGTTGAAATTTAAAAGCATCTAAACAAATAATTGTTCCATAAAATGGTTTCACTTGGTTTTATTTTGACTACAAACATAGAACTTTGTTGGTCTCCCATCCCATCATATATCGTACGTAACCAGTCCTGTGTTCAATTTAAAGTAGAACTTTAGCTCACAAACACAATGGCCCTTTTACCAACAAAAAGGGCTTCGCTAAATGGTAAATTATACCTCAAAGGAAAGCGATTCATAGGCTTCACAACGTCTCATCTTTTCCAACTCTGTTTATCATGGGGAAACACCCACTCAATTTATTTGTAGAAGGTCAAAGGTTACGTTTGTAGGGGGATGCCAATATTAGCGTCTAATATGTATTTATGAAGAGTTGCCTTCAATGGATAGCCTCAAACGATCTAGTCAATACATTAAATAGTTTTGCAGTAGAAGTTTAATTATTAAATTATTATTTAAGTGCATAATATAATTAGAGGATAGACCAACTCCCCTATAATCATATAAGAATGTATTGGAATCTCATTGGAGGGTTTTATTCTATTAAAAAAAACAATGCTTTAATTATCTATAGACATAAAAAAAAAGTTTGGGTGTGTGTGTTTTTACAAAAAGTATATGAACCTCTCTTAATAAAATTATAAAGTGAGATTTGTCATAAAGTTAACCTAATAGGTCTGAAGATTTGAAATTTAAAAATAGGGGAAAGAGAGGGGGGAAGGATATTGGAGTCAGGATGGTCCTTTTAGATTTCCATAACTAACACAAAAAAAATTATCGATGATGTAGAAAATTTAAATGTTCAAATAATTGTAACAATACAGGTTTAAAAAATATTAATTTCAAAATGGTTGTCCCTGAAACGAGGGTGCTATAAATGTTTTAAGTTGATACAGAAAGTGTATTTATCAATGTGGTAAAGAATTGAAATTGTTCATTCAGGGAGATAGCCAGATAACTAGGAGTTTTTTTAATTCAACATTTCTGGAAAATGAAAACTTTTTTAGTAAAAACACCACTCGTTTAACATGATCAACCATACTTTTTTTTCTGCGCGACTTAATAAATTGACTTCTGTAATTACTAGATATTTATACTAAATATGTAAAGATTAAAAGAGTCTAGTTTAGAGGCACTGTATCCTTTGTCTACTTACTAAGGTATCAAGAAAATATTGCATTATTCCACATGGTCTAGCGTGGCGATTTTCAAACTTTTGTTTAAACTCACGGCACACTGAAAATTGTCAAGGCACTCCAACAATTTTTTTAAGAAGAGATTTAAAAAAATTTAATAATAATATTACGATTGTGTCTAAAAGTTCAATAGTGAAAAGGTGGTAAAGGTAGTTGAGTGGTTTCAAAATAATATGTAAGTTTGTGAATTTTGGTTTAATAGTAGATACCAAAAGATGACATAAATATGTGATGTTGCTTTTAAAATAAAGAATAATAAGAATGGATACCCGTGCTCGTAGGTAAATTGGATTAAATTGTGAATACTTAGACCATCCGAGTTGACTTATTACTACGTGGTACGGCCGGGGTTCAATCCTCGGTCCCGGCACAGATTTATCTGATTACCAAACCCTTCTTTCACCTCTGACAAGACATCTTGTGAATGTGGGGAATGCCAGGCCTCCACCGTGGTTCGGATTCCACGTTAACCTGTAGGTCCTCCATTTCATCTCACAATCACCTTACCATTACACATTAGCGTAGTATAACCCGAACGGGTAGTAAGACGTGGTGCTAATAATAATAGTAATAATAACTACGTGGTACTCCTACTGAACTCTATCCTGGGACCCTGGTCTCCGACGATACTCTCCAAGTACCAGTACTGTGGATGACCAAAAGATGTAATTTGTGTCAGTGTGAGGACAAGCGAAATAGATTGGAATTGTGACGTCCCGTTACCAAAAAGTCAAGGTCTTTTATACCACGATATGGTCCATTTTCTGCCTCACTAGGTTACACATTGTTATGATCTGTCAGCGCTCTACGATAACCTCCAGGGTATGTTACTTCATACATGCTAAGCCAGCGATTATATCACATATGTCCAATCGAGTTATGTAAGTAAAAACAAATATTTAAATATTGATTGGTGATTTTGACAGTACTCAACTTTTTTTCTCTTATTTTTGACCTTCCCCCAATATCTCATGGACCACATGTTGACCCTTCGCGGCACACTGGTCAATAAACGCTGGTATATCTTATAAAGTGGGCCTGTTGGGGTAGAGGTCGCTATAAAAGTTTAATGTATTTGTAGTTTTTAAAGCAAAATATGTTTATGGCCAAAATAAATAAAAAATATCGCTCCACTAGAAGAATAGAGATTAATATTCTTCACATGATGGATGACCTCAGCAGTTGTAGAATATCTGGCAAGGTTTTTTTTTATTATAATTAAAACTTTTCCACTTCATTTAAAAAGTTTATCATCAAATGCCGCTATGCTCATGGAAGATATTCAACAACTGTTTATACCACTATGTGAAGAGAACTAAACCAAATGTTTCCATTTAAGAAAAATTTGATTTATTTTGATGTAAAAACATTGCCATTTTCTCATGTTTCCTACACTCCCAGTTTAGGATGGTTGTAGTGTATTTCATCAAGGTAAGAATGCTGCCTTTCAGGGTAAATTGCATGTACAGTACCTTAATTCCCTCACTGGTGTGATCCATGACAGATGTTGACGAAACCAAACGTAAAAGAACCAAAAAAACCCCCAAAAAATAAAGATGAAATACTGACCCTAAAGAACTTGTGTGGGTAGGGGTTCCTATTTTTGGCAAGGGGAACGCCCCAGTCCCGCGAGTGGTCTGAAGAGCCACTGAATGCTGCCTGTAAGTGGTTCTTGATGAAGACGAGGGTGGTAGAGGAGGTTGGGGTGAAGTCCAACCTAGCAGAAGACTTCTTCTGACTCCCAGACAACCTGTCTAATGGAGAATCGATACGACACTTAGTAGAGCCACTTAACACTTTTCGTCCTCTCTTCTGTCTTTTGCCATATCTCCGACATCCATTCTTTCCACACTCGTATTTTATAGTGCCATTCATTCCCCACCCCCTCCCTTTTTTCCCCCTTGGTGTTCTTTTCCCTCTTAGGTAGGAAGAGATGTTCGGTATCTGTTGGCTACATCGGAAATGTATTTCTGGTACTTGGCTTATTTTAGGGGGGAGAGGGTATAAATCTGTTTTATCCATTAAATTGACTTCAAGGTTGATTTACAAAGATAAATATTTGTTATATTTTCTGTAGCTCACAATTTTTTCCTTAAAATAGATCTGAAATCCCCTAATAATCATAATAATAATAATAATTCAATCAAAAAATAACACCATAAAGTTTTATCTTTCGTCCAATTGGGTTGTCGCTGTCAAACACGTATTTAAAGACACAATTAGAAATCAGAATTATTTTTTTATTTAATTTTTGATCTCTATAAATTATTTCGCTGGTAAAGCTAGGACCAGTCATGAAAATAAAAATAAGGAAAAATCCTCATGTGAAACAGCCCAGGAATTAAACCCAATCTTGACCCTACTGGTAAGACTTGAATTTGACAGTTGAGCTCGTTGGTACTGGGACAGTCCCACTACCCTCCTTTCCCCCTTCCCCCATTTAACCACCCCACTATAAATCTAGCTTATACGATTAATAAATGCCCCAGTTGTTCACGATTACTTAAAAATTAGATAATTTTTTCTAGTTTATACTAAAATATCCAATTATAATCATACTACTCTAGTTTGTTTCAGAATTGAATAGGCCTAATAGAATATAGCTGCTCTAAATAAATTGTGAATGGTATATAGTTCTCGGCCTAATTTTTAAAGTAATACCATCAGAGAAGCGAATATTTAATACTTGTAGACCATGGATAATTTTGGTCAGTAAAATATTAAATAAATAATTACGAAAAAATTTGTAGAATTCTCAAATTCTTATCTTAATTTTATTCATATATTCCAAATTTTGAATTAGAAGCTTGGAAGAATATAACCATAGAAGGCTAACTTTTCCACATTGATACTTTTTTCTTAGGTTCTAATTTTATTCACACTCATTTTCAGATAATATAGAAAGAATAAATTAAATATAAACAATATATATATATATATATATATATATTCGCATTCAATAAAGTGGTATATTATTGGTATTTGATCTGATTGATAGAGTTTGCTATATTTGGGTCAAGTCAATAGTAAGCTTTTTAACTCTAAGAATAATTCAGAATAAAATTATTCATTTTTTAATCTTTGATTTGAAATGTTTTATAATGCTTGAATCTTCAATAAACTTAAGGATTATAAGAATTAAAAAATATATTCCTGATAAATATACATATTCATATACAATATGTGTATATACAATGTATATGCAAATAAATATATATATATAAAACTTATATGTATGCATTATTCTAAAGACAAAAAAGATATATGGATGACCTCGGTGATCTTGGGGTATTGCTCGCTTCAGAATTCAATGTTCATTGGTTCGAACCCAGCTTGGGTCGACGTAGTTTTATTTAGTGATAAAAATCCGTAGAACAACTTCTTTTGAAAGGGAAGTAAATCCGTCAGTCCCATGTTGATTGTAGCATGTAAAATAACCCCCCTGTACGGTATGTAAAACTCTGTTTAGAAAGTGCATGTTAAATATCTCAAATAGAGAGTTATATAAATTGCCTTTAAATAGAATTTCATTTTTAAAAAAAACACCCAAATAAAACTTCAGAAAAGAAAACAATTTCCTTTTTTTAAATCACCAATGTCACCAATCGTTCTTTAAAACAAATTAGGGTGTGGGAAAATAGCTATTTTATTTCTTATTTTCCACCCAAGGCTAACAAGTGGTGTGAATAGAGCCCTGTTCGACTCTTAAGGCTGCGGTCGCTGACAAAGGAGTTGTCTATTCACCCAGTAGATGGCTGTCGCAGACGTCACTCCGCGCGTGTGTGTGTTCCATTACTGTCACGTGCTTTCTCTCTTCACTTCGTCTCTTCCTTCCGGACTTTTTTTTTTAGCTATGGGTCTAGTCACCACGCTGGAGGATGATAGTTGATTTTTTCTATTTTCAACGTGTCCCCAGCGTATATAAAGTCTACAGCTCTTCCTAGTACCTTCCATTTTGTCTTTATTACTCTTTCTTTTCTCCCTAAAGGGAAAATCTATAAGAAATTCAATCTACTATTTGAGATTTCTTAAATTCTTTAATATATAATTATTTGTAAATATTATATGAAATGACTCCCCCTTCCTCAAACTATCCATAAATTATGCCATAGGACAGGACTCATTTTTATTCGTTCTGGCCTAGTTGTCTACTAACAAATCATACATATAATAAATGCATATAATATATTTATATAACTAATTAAATCAAATTAAATCAAATTTAGGTTTTTGATAATTATTGCTGATAAGGCCAAACATTATAAATACAGTTGTATTTAGATTTTAAGTAACTAATTTTATTTTATTCACACGGTGACCTTAAAATTTGTTGAATATCTATTCAAGATGTCCTGGAACGTCATGAAAACTTTTTCTCCTCATTTAAAAAATTGTTTCTAGATAATACCGCCATGCTCATGATAGATATTCAACACTGGTAACACTACTAACATTCTACAATGTATCATTATTTCCTACTCTTTTGTGTCCAACTACCACGCCCATTCATAATTTACCCGTGTAAAATAAACATGTTCCACAGGTTTGGGCATTATGTTCCATTATTATTATTATTAGCACCCCATATTACTACCCGTTCGGGTTATACGCACTTACGCTAATGTGTAGTGGTAGGGTGATTGTGAGATGAAATGGAGGACCTACAGTTAAACGTAGAATCCGAACCACGGTGGAGGCCTGGCATTCCCCACATTCACAAGATGTCTTGTCAGAGGTGAAGGAAGTTGTTTGGTAATCAGATAAATCTATGCCGGGACCGAGGATTGAACCCCGGCCACCAGCACAGAAGTCTGACACCTTACCCCTAGACCACCAGGTCACCTACCATTATGTTCCAAAATTCGTTTAGTCCGTCATGGTAATGTAACGGAGGTGCGACTATTTCAATTACCCTAACGTGTGCCCTTCTCTCTCCCATACCCAACTTAATTTAATTTTTTGTAATAGGAAATTTCCTTCTCATCATTCTTCAAACATTTACAGAAGCCAAAAGGCTGTGCCCACTTCAGTTCGCTGTTTCTACTCAACCCCTTTCTATTACAAATTTCCCTCCGTGAGCTTTACTTTATAATTGAGAGACATTGGTTTATGCGTGGGAGCATGGTGGGTCTCTCCAGGAGGGGAGGGGGAGGGAAGGACGTGACTATAGGACATCCAGAAGTGTCACGCGGACACACGGAAATATGGGGCTTTGTTCCTCGATTAGTTTAAAGTCCACTATGGTTCAACCCTGTCACGTGACTCCACGACTTGATTGTGATGTAATTAGCTAATTAGAGGAAACGGGGGTGGGTGGAAAGGAGGCTCGGCGTAGATGCCTTGAGGCACCCTTTTCCTTACCATAACACTCCTCACAGTCTCTTCGCTCGGTCCTGTTCTTGCAGATGAGCGTGCGGGTATAGCCGCATTTTGGCTAACCTAGCTTTGTCCAGGATGTTGCCGGAGATTTGGAGGGTGTTGGGGCGTGAGAAGGGAGCGGACGCTTCACAAACCAAATACATCCCTCCACCCCTCCAACCAGTTCCACCAGGGAGAAGACGGCAGGGTGGGAAGAGGAGAAATCTATGTCTGGAAGGATTATGAATTCCTCGGCAGCTACGCGATGGCAAATAATATTAACGAAATGCAAATTCATAATATTTCGACTTTGGAATATACAGCCCAACTGTCTTCTCTGCTTTTATTTCTGCTGCCCTCTTTATTCTACAACTTTACTCATTTATCTCCAACATTTAATAAATTCTGTTTTGGTATGAACATTTTTTTAACAAGTTTCTTTATCGGGCATGCCTAAACTTAAAATGTAGAAAGAAGCCTGTATAATTTTGGTGAATTTTAACTTCCTCATCTCTACCTCATTAATTTAGCTAGATTGATAAAATTTAGATGGGTAGTAAGACATTGTGCAAAAAAAAGTGTCTTAAAATCTATAATTAACCATCTAAAATTATATATCCAAACAAAAATGTGCTATAATACGTAGCAAACCCACTTCGGTGGTCGAATAGTCTAAGGCATCAGTCTCGCAATAGACTGGCCTCCTGATGATGAGATCCTAATCCCCTTCGGGTGTACTGAGGGTGCCTTCAACTTTTTTTTAGAACTGCGTCTTACTAACCGTTCAGATTATACGCATATCTATTAATCATGTTAACTTTTAGGGTTGAGGAAGGTTGAATTTATAGGAAGTTTACAAGTATTTGAGTGAAGGTAGAGTGGAAAACAATTCAAGGAAAACCACCCTCTCTTCACCCGACCAGGATTCGGACCCCAATATCCTCGTCATCTTCAGTCCAGTCTATTGTGATAGTGTAGCCTTAGATTCTATTTTGATCCAATGTGTACCTAAAATAAACTGTTTGTTGAAACCATAAACTTTATTTTACAGTGTAGGCCTACTTATGGGATTAAGGGGCCTGTTAGGTTAATTTAATTTTTAGCAACATTAATAAGAGACTTTTTTTTAACTTATATTATGACCAATTATTCATAAATGTTGAACTTTTGTAAATTTGATCTAATTCGGTGGACATCAGTGGACGCACACGGAATAACTGTAGGGACGGGTCCTGATTTTTTTTTTAAATCATCCCAACCTTGGAATCCTTAAGGATATTCGAAATACTAGGATTTGAAAAAAATTAAGATTCAAAATTTATAAAGATGATATTTTTATAATTTTCTAACCCTTATTATTTTTAGTGTTATTATGATCTTTTTAGGGGCTTGACTCAACATAATTACTATAGGAAAAACCCAACAGCCTGATCTCAGACCAATAATTTAACACTTAGCTAATTGTGAATTAATTAGTACTAAAGAGTTTATGTGAACAAAATTGAAATTGAAGGAAAATGTTATGTATTTGTAAATGTAAGCTCTATTGCTTATCATGATTTCTAAAATTTAAATTTGGCCTCGAGGTTTCGTAATTGTAGGTTTAATGAAGTTTCAAATTCTATAAATAAATGTATTCTACACATTTCCAGGGGAAAAAAAGGTCAATAAAACTAATTTATCATCCTATGTAGAATGGAGGTTATGTTAGAAATTATTAAGCTTGCACTGATGGGGGTTGAAGTAACAATAATGATGATGATGATGGGTGTAAAATAAGTTTGTAATTAGGGGTTGGGAGGGGTTGAAAATTCCCTCTAATGTATTATTAGTATTGGAAATTGAAATTACTATTATTGAATAACGTAGAACGCTAGAAATACTATACTACTAATATTATTAAAACACAACTAAGAATTGTTAATATATTTAAGTTTACGGGATAGTCCTAACATGACACACTAAATCCTGATTTTTATAGGAATCCCACTTTTTACTACAAACATTGATTGAAAGTCACTAAAATTTGGCATTCTAGAAATACTTCTTATTTATTTGTTAATTATAAATTTTATTAAAAGTCATTAAATGCTTCCAATAATTCTTCTTGTATACTTTCTCGATATAAAACTATGAATTAAACGGGTTAAGAAAAAAAATATAACTATGTTAAGGGTTTTTTTCCAGCTATTGTGGCAACATGAGCTTCCAGTTTTCAAAAAACAGTCTTTCTATGAAAATCATACTGTAGCTACTATTATGTGTTATGGCAATTATTCGTGAAAATGCAGTCACCAACAAAATAATCACGTTACTACTGTGCAGATTTTAGTTAATTCGTTATCATCTACACCTTTAAATTATAATGTATCAATATTACAATCATTTAATATTATTATTATTATTATTAATAGTAGTAGTACCGCGTCTTACTACCCGTTCGGGTTATACGCACTTACGCTAATTTGTAATGGTAGGGAGATTGTGAGATGAAATGGAGGACTTACAGTTTAACGTGGAATCCGAACCACGGTGGAGGCCTGGCATTCCTCACATTCACAAGATGCCTTGTCAGAGGTGAAGGAATGGTATGGTAATCATCATTTAATAAAAATAAAAGATGTTTCAGTTATAAGTTTAAAATTTAATTAAATATTCCTGAGAGCTGTTTTAGTAGTTGAAGCATTCATACAACTTTGGAATTTAAATATGTTTTTTAATGTGTCTGTCGATTAGACACGAGTGATTAATTGCTACTTGTTTACAATTATTTTGTAGTTGAATAATTTTAAGTATTGAGCTCTCATATATTATAATTAAATGTTATCTGATAGTTGGAGAAACTTGAGAGCTGATATTATTTAATTAACATAAAATAATGACCCAAAATTACCTAGCATAAATTATTTTCAAATACAAAAAAAAAGTGAGGGACTACACCATAAAATAAAATTAACTAGAAATTGATAATATGTTATTGTTTTTTAATTGGGGTATTTCATATGCATTTTATAATCACTCAAAACTAAATCAGCATGTGACTTAAAAACTTAATTAACCAACAACTTATAACTCGAACTGGTAGTAAGGCGGGGTGCTAAATAAATAAATAAATAAATAATGTAATTAACTAACATAATACTATTCGCCTAAATATTTACTGAGTCGATGGAAGGACGAACTAGTATACAAATTTAAATCCAGTCAAATTTGTATAGAAAGAGCCTTATCTGACAGCTTGAAAACCTAATAGATCACCTTTTACCTAATCATAAGTCAAGCCATGTGATCTGAAGCTGTCATTTCTGATGGATATTATCAATAACTTTAAAGTAATAGTGATAATATAGTTAAATGTCATCACTGTAGGAAACAAAATAATTAGGCCTACATTTAAAAAAATCTCCTCTTATAAAATGTGACTATAGCATTATAATTACCTCCTGGAATAAAACAAGTCTACTATAGATGGTTTCTAGAACTTAAACACTTAGATATGGGCACGAAAAAAAATATATTTTGGTGACATACATTACGTCTGAGCTAAATTGTATAAGATCTAGATGCTTAATTACCTGATACTTTTAAAAGATGAAGACCAAATTATTACATTTTGAGATGTGTCATTTTTTCTATTACTCAAAGACGATTGGGGGAAAATTTACTTTTTCTAATTTTAAAAAATCTATCCAAAAAAATTCTTACAAAATAACATCAGAAAATTTTTCTAATTACAACTGACGAGTGTAGGCTATTACAGGTTGATCCAAAAGTCACGCAACCCTGTTTTTCCAAGGATATTTCTCACAGAAGAACATGTAAAATGAACATGTGGTTTATATTTATGGCAACACTGAAAGTTGGCCGGGTGTTGTACAGGCAGCTTGTTTGAAAAGTACATCTACTTAATACAAACTAATTATCTGGGGTTGATTTTAACAAGTTATGTTTCCATATTTTCAGTAAAATACTTATGTAAGATAAGGTAAGATGCTGAAAATCAAAACACAATCCTCAGGCATAGCATTCCATGTAAACATAAATATGACCCTGCTGAGCTTCGCACCAATGAATCCTACTGACGACAGTTATCTTAGAAAATCAAAGCACAGCTGTTTGAAATCTATCTTAGGAGCCTCTCTCCAGTTGTGAGCCATTATTCTTGTGTTATGGGTTACGGTCATTATTTTGTAGTGGGCCTACTGAGTGCTAAGAATGTTTGGTGGTTTAATCGTCATTTTTATCAAACGTTTGATCATGATATATTTGAATTTTTCCTTATATTTTTAGCTACAATATATTTTACTTTATATGTGATAATAATTTTATATATCATTTATTATTGATTCATAGGGTTTTATGTTATTTTTAAAAATTATTTATCGTGGAAGCGGTAACGAGAAAAAAAATTCATAACATAGGTATACTCAGAAGAAAATAACGTCAAATATCAATGAACTTTTCAATTATTTTACTAATACAGTGAATGTCACCAAAGCAGTTAGGGTAGCATGTAAAGCCACGAAATATTTTTAAAGAAATATTCACGCATTAAGAGAGGAACAAAAAGATATTTTTTATGGACTCCTTCAAAAAGAAAACAAAAGAGAAAAGGGAAACAAAAAAAATTCAAGAACGAACACATACAACGATATCATACAAAGTGGTGTTCGTCGTATTGCCCATTCTTTGTTGTTCGACAACTTGCCCCCTAGTTTAAGTATTATCTTAGCGTGGGTAAACGCAGACGACACACTGTTAAATTTCTCACGAACTAGCTTGTACAGATTTCTGCAAGAAATGTGTTTTAATTACTAACAGAGGGGTAACGAGTGCTTTAATTGAAAGGAATGGCGTTTATTAGGTGGCGTCATAGGTATTTGAAGGCCCTTAAGGTGTGGCAGAAGGGAGTACAAGTATTTGTCAGTTTTTATAGAATATAAATTTGTTGGCAAAAATTAATCAATTATTTCTCCAGTACCAATGTAGAGTTTAGTTTTCTGCACATGCTAATATCAACAGATCTTGAATATCTATCAATTGTGTCCTGGAATGTTGTCAAAACCTTTCTCTCTATTTAAAATGTTTTGACAACATTCCAGGACAGCCTCGACAGATATTCAAGATCTCTTGATATTAGCATGTGCAGAAAACTAAATTCTACATTGCTACTGGAGAAATACTTGATTTATTTTGAAAAAAAAAAAGGAAATGCTATAAAAATGTAAAATTACTCGTGCGCCCTTCTGCCGCACCTTAAGAAGTTCAGAGCTGAAGGTAGACCTCTTATTTATACAGATGAATCATGGGTAAATGTTGGACAAAGCGTTTCCAAGGAGTGGAAAGATACCATTCAGAGTTCTCGGTAAGCATTTCTTCAGGGGTTAAGCACGCGACTGAAGCCACCACGGGCTCGCGGACCACGCTTTGCGATGGTTCACGCTGGAAATGGCAATGGTTTTGTTGAAGGTGCTGGCTCACGTTTTTGTGCAAGAAACACGCAGCAGATTCCCGTGATGAAATGGATGGTGACGTTTATGAAAAGTAGTTTTTAGAACAATTTACTCCCTAATACACCTGAAGGGGCTGTTATCGTAATCAATAATACAGCCTA
The DNA here is from genome assembly GCA_902151425.1 of Timema shepardi. NCBI lineage: Eukaryota > Metazoa > Arthropoda > Insecta > Phasmatodea > Timematidae > Timema > Timema shepardi. The sequence goes on along the minus strand of CABFVX010000154.1, from coordinate 80,036 downwards.
TCACAGCAGAAGGTGTGAAGCGATCCCGACCACATCATGGCGTAAATCTCAAATAGCTGAGTGGCTTATCCAAAAGAACATTGATGTTGATGACGAAATGTTGAAACAGGAAATGCTGTATTTGGTTTTACAACACAAACACAAATTTGCAAAATACAAGGTGGATGAGATGGCGAAGGTGGTGGATCGACAAGTCACTTGTTTGCCTCCGTATAGTTGTGAACCTAGCTCTATAGAGATGGAGTGGGATCGAGTAAAAACATTTAGTAAAATGAACAATGATAGCTTTAAGGTTAAAGATATTAGGTATTTTATAGCTACCGCATATGAAAAGGTAGATAACTGGTTCAATTTACGTCAAAAAAAATATTGAAAATAGCATGGGGAAAGCAGACGAGCCGCAAGATGACGAGGAGCAATTTTTAATAAGATTAACTTCATCATCTTCATCGTTCCCTGTGTCACCATCTTTGAAAGGATTCAATCTCCAACCTATCCATCGTCGGTGACAATGTACAGTGTATATTAAAAGCGGTATTAATATGATAATAAACAATTCTTGAAAACCCAAACTTCAAATTGATTGCCATAGCGTGTATAATGTTTGTATAGTTTGCTAAGTTAGAATGTAAAGGTGGTCCAGCTGTTTCGAGCAAGTGAGATCTGGCAACTGCGCGCTCCATAAGACCTGTATTGCAGAGTATGGGCCTGTTTTATAGTCAAATTTAGTACGCCTCAAGTGCGGCGCTACACTAAATACAAGACGACACCTACCTAAACTCGAATGGAATGGGCCGTTCTCGCATAGGAAACTGGCCCATTCCATTCGAGTTTAGGTAGGTGTCGTCATGTACTTAGTGTAGCACCGCACTTGAGGCGTACTAAATTGGACTATGAAACTGGCTCTAAGAGTGGAACGAACTATAGGTGACTTTCTTTCACACAATAGGACTACCTATCCTTGATGCAATGGTGTGCTGGTACATCTATTTTTTAAAACATCACCCTTTTATCTTAAGTTGTGTAGTTTAATTCATTAATATCAAGCACATTAACACTAAATCGTACTAACAACAAAAATTGGCGTTGTTGTTTATCTAGGTGGCGTTTATCTGGCAGCGCAGGAAATCATGACGCAGTTCCTCCTTCTTCCTGGTACACTAATGTCAGCGTATTATTGTGACGCAGGTTTCCTGAGGACTCGGCCTGTTCCAGACCAGCCTAAAAGTTCTGGAAATGCAGGCCATTTTGGTGGCGTTCCTCCATCTTCCTGGTACCCTAATGTCAGCGTATTATTGTGACGCAGGTTTCCTGAGGACTCGGCCTGGTCCTGACCGGCCTGACGGCTCCGGAGGAAACCTGGCGGTGCGGGACATCGTGGCGGCGCTCCATTGGGTGCGGCTCAACGTGCCGGCGTTCGGTGGCGACCCGGGACGCGTCACGGTGCTGGGCCACGACACCGGCGCTGCCCTTGTAAATCTGTTGCTGCTGCACGGCGGCGCCAAGGGTACATGCAAAACTACCTCCTCCTGGCTTGCTCTAGTCTCCTGATCCGTACAACAAATGGGTTTGGCGGTCACGGGAATCGGGCTTTCTAACGAATAATATTTGATATTTGGTTAATTATTTATTTAATTATTTAATTTGTTTTGTTATTTATTTAATTATTATTTCGTTATAATATTGGTTGTTAATATTTAAAAAAATATTCTACATTTATTTGATAATTTTGAATACATATTTGTTTATTAATTATTTAATTTAATAAATTCGTTTATCTATTTGGACATTTATCGATATATTGATTTATTTTATCCCTAATTATTTTATAATTATTGTACAAATAATGGACAAAACTTTTATTTTTCATTTTCATATTTAGACCAAGAGCTTAACTCGGTCGTAAGTACATCTCTCCACTGAGTTAATAGCTAGAGCAGTGTTTCTTAAAAGGGGGTGGGGTCCACGGTGGCATATCAAGTGGTCAGTAGGATCCCAGAAAGTTTAGTAATAACAATGAATAAATATATTTTGATCACATATAATACAAATATTTAAATTCTAAAGGTTAAATATGAAATATCCCTACTATGCTATATTTATTTCCTTGATGGACACAATTCATCTAGAAAAAGATTATTGTATTATTCTAAAGTCAACACATCGGAAAAATATTTATCAATAATTATGAGGTTCAAACCGTTAAAAATAACAAATGATAACTTACTAATTCAATGTAATTATATGATTTTTTTTTGCATCATTTAATTTTTTAAGTAATTCTGTTCCGGCAAAAGTTTCCACTCCACCCCCCCTCTTCTCACTTCCTCCCCCCTCCTTACTCCTAGGGCCCCAGTGGTCCCCTATGCGCATAACGTCCATTTGATGGTCCTCTACCACCAAAACTTTGAAAAACACTGAGTTAAGGGTTTGATTCCCGAAATTATCCAAGTTTTATCTTTGTTAAAATTTGGGTGTTTCTTCTCAAAGCTTCATTTTGTTGTGAACGTCAATTCACGTGATTCGCGGATGTCAATTATAGTAAAAAGTGTTGATGCATATAAGATATTACAACTAATAAACTATTATACAGTAATTTATTATTTTTTTAGCACTGCATCTTAATACCTGTTCCAGTTGTACGCTTATGTACTAAATACTATAATGTGTTGAAATTAGGAAGGTTGAATTTAGAAGAAGTGTACCGACATTTTAGTGGAGGGAGAGTGGAAATCCATTTAGGAAAATACACCCTCAGTACTTCCAACCAGGATTGAACCCTGATCTCCCCATTATCGTCAGTCTAGTCTAACGTGAGAGTGATGCCTTATACCATGTAGCCAATGAAGTGGGTTAGGCTATAGTTAAAAAAACTCATGAAGATGAACGCAAAAAAAATTTAATGTGTGTTTACCAAAAAACGTTTCCTCCTCTAAGAATCATCTGAACATTTATAATGTTTTATGTTCACATCTGTTTGTTGTTTTGAACCAGGTCTGTTCCATCGCGTGGTGCTCCTGAGTGGTTCGGTGCTAAGCCCGTGGGCCGTCGTTCAACAGCCGGACTCTCTCCGCACCCTCGTCGCCGAATACACTGAATGCACGCCCCTCGACGAGCGGGAAGACATCGCCCCCTGCCTGAGGACGAAACCTCTGCACACCTTGCTCGACTTCCGACACGACCCTCCCCGTTTCCTCCCGCGCTTCGGTCCCGCCCTCCCCGCGGAACCCGCCCACTCCATGGAGCACGCCAACGAGGCGTTCATCTCCTGCGAGCTGATGCTGGGGGCGACGACCGCCGAGAGCTACCTTGACTTCAACGCCGCCGATATCCAGTACGGTTTCGAGGAGGACCAGAGGAACAGGGTGCTGAGGACGTACGTGAGGAATGCCTACGTCTACCACCTGAACGAGATATTCTCGACGGTTAGGAACGAGTACACGGACTGGGACAAGCCGATACAGCACCCGATCAATATCCGGGACTCTACGATGGAGGCCTTGAGCGACGGTCACACGGTGTCTCCTCTGGTGAGGGTGGGGTACCTCCACGCGAGAAGGGGCGCCAAGACGTTCTTCTTCCACTTTGGATACCAGACCAAGGAGAGCGACTACCCACAGGTAGACTCATCCGATGTACTGTATGATTCATCCGGGAAGAGATTTTCTTACCCGTTTCGCTGATCGATAGGCTCTGGGCAAACATTTTGGTATTGAGAATTTAAATATAATAATGGGCTGCCAAATAAAATACGATGTTTTTGGTAGACACAATTTAGTATATAAAAAGAGAAAATTATATACAAAACATAAAAAAATAATATACGTTTAAAAAATTAGAAATTTGTGATTTATCGGTTTATAAAAGTTGAAAATAATAATTAATAAAGAATATATATGGAATCCGGTATGTTAAAGAATGTTTATAAAAGGTATTTATAAACTTTTCAACTTACTAAATTCAATAAATATTTTTAATATACCTTAGATCCATTATCGTTAAAAGCCTGAGGCCTAGGACAGTTTTTTATTCAAGCCATATATTTTCCATAGGCCTATTGTAGCTTCATATTCCTTATAAGACAGTTACAACATTCAGACCCCGGCCATTTAATTTATAAATGTGAAAGTGTAATCGCACATTTCAGCCATGCCGGGAATTGGCACAGGGACCCTAAGCTCAGTAGTCAGACACAATACTGACTGAGTTAACGCGTCGGATCTATGTATTATTTAATAACTATTGTTTTCATTTTTTTATAAACCAATAAATCATACATTTCTATTTTTTTATGTTATTTTATATAAAGCTCCTTTTTACAAATCAATATTTTGGAATATTTTCTAAAATGTTGTAAAAAATTAAGACGGTATAAAAAATAGGTAAGTGTTTCTCTAATAAAACATAGTTTACTGGGATGAATGCAACTTTTTCATATATTTCATCATTTATTTAATGTCGGGTGTGAATTCAGTAGTTGAGATTCTTAAAACTGCTTGTAATATATTTTTTTATTTTTTTGTGATTTTGTTATTTTCCCAACTAAATTTAATTCTATGTAATTTACTTTTACGGATTATTTAAAATTGTGATTTCAAGTCAAGGCCCTCATGAAATGTATTCGAAATATCTTTCTGAGATTTTTACGAACCTCTATTATCTAGAATATCATAGGATTCGAGAAATCGAGGATTCGATCGATCGTTCGTTCTCTAATATTTAGTTCAAATAACACGCTAACTAACAGACAAAAGTCTATATGGTTGATTGAAATGCTAAAACGAGTTATATGTCCCACCGCTAGAAAGCGCTAGTGCGCTGGTATGATTGAGAAAGGGAGGCGGCTATAATATTATGTTTATCTTTTCCTTCAAGACTGCCTGCTGGTTTGGGAGGGGGGAGAAAGACAAAAGGAGAAGCTTTACATTTAATGTCAAATAAAATTAATCAGAGTTAGAACATACTAGAATCTTTAAGGATATTTCATATTCTAGGATTTAAAAATATATTGAACTTGAGACTCAAGAAAAAATTGAATTGTATATTGTTGTATATATTTATTGCGCCTTATTGGTGGTTCTAACCCATTGTAATTGTAGAAAAAAAATTAGCTTCCAGTCCCAAGATTATTAACTTAACACTTACCTGAATATATGAACATTATATATTAATGGATTAGAGAAAATAATGTTAACATTTAGCTACCTATTATTTATACTTCCTATAGTTATATTATATTTCCTCTTTTGTCAATATTCTTTTCCCGTGACTCGTATTTGAACTCCTGAATCGGGATTTGTAGATAAAGCAATGATTTGGATTGGAGACTCGTAATTCGTTAGTAGAAGATTCGACCCAACTCTAACAATTAACTATATTTGATAGGCTGCAAATTATTGTTGTTTGGACCCCTTAATGTAGAAATAGAGTGTGGGAAACCATTTAGAATAAAACACCTTAAATAAGTGATATATAACATTAGTTTTTTAATTCTCTCTCTGTGTATGTACTGTATGTCCTTCAAACATATACAATGCTAAACTATATTAAAGCTTATCCATTTTAGCAGTCAAAGGACACGTTTATATTGGTATATTTAACATATTATTAATTATATAGACCACCCGCCCTACTACATACATACACACATACATACATACATATATACACACATACATACATACATACATACATACACACATACATACATACATACATACACACATACATACATACATACATACATACATACATACACACATACA
>CABFVX010000154.1:34406-71979 GCA_902151425.1 Timema shepardi | reverse complement strand
CCCCCCCCCCCCTTGTCGTTAAAATAACTGACGAAAGAGGAGTAAAGGTGAAGTGGAAAAAAAAAATTGGACCAAGGTAGAAGGGAATTTTATAAAGGGTTGTTGGTATACGGAGAGGGGAAAGGGAGGGGTGCTTAAAAAAAACCACAGCTCCCTCATGAACCATTTATAAATTCGAGCTCCTTTTTCTTGATGTGAAGGTGGACAGAGTGTTGTTTCTGTGTGTTCTGTGTTGAGTTGCCGGGAATGTGATGGGACAAAAACGGGTGGAGGGGAGGACAACATCTAGGGTTTGTTGAGGAAGGGGGTTTATATGTTGTGGAAAGACTGGCAAGTTTGTTATAACGGCCATCTTGTATCTCAAGATAACTCGCTCAACTGAAAACATGTGTTTCATTCTGCGATCATATTTTCAAAAAAATATTTATTTCTAGTTTTTGTATATTTTATCCAAGTTAGTTGGTTTCTTTTGCCATGGCACTTGAGACTTATATTTAAATTAATTACGTAATCATTACCTTGGAAATTCCAAAGTATTTTATTAATTTTCATTAACTAAAAAAAAAACGTAAAATTAAATAATTTACCTTTATACCAAATCTTAACTATCCGTTCGGGCCTACCCTCATTAACTGACTCGCCTCAGTGGCGTAGTTAGCTAACGCATTGGTTTTGTGTCGAGCTAGACTACCGAGGACGAGGATATTGAGGTTCAAATCTTGGTTGGGTGAATTGAGGTTGTTTTTTTCCTATATGGCTTTATATTCTATCTCCACACAAATGTGGGTTCACTTCCTTTAAATTAAATCTTCTCAATTCCTAAACCATTAGTTTAATTAGTACTTAAGCGTATAACCCGAATGGGTAGTAAGACGCGGCTTTATCCTGTATTATCATTCACTGCGTAAGGCTGAGTAAGTCATAAAAAAAAATAGAGTTAATGTAACCAAGGCTGGTTTTAGCAATTTGTATCTATTATTATTATTATTATTATTATTATTATTATTATGTTTACGTCCTTACAATGTATAAGATTATGTGTGGCAATGCACTCGCATTTAGTGAGTCATCTTCTTTCATAATACATTTTTGAAAATATTATATTAAAAGCCATTCTTACAGAAAAAGTCGAAATATATTTTGATGTAAATTGTAACAACCAGTCTCGGCCCTGGGTAGTTTGTAAGAAACTTCGGTGTGAAACAATATTTAATCCGTATTCTGTATCAAAAAGATACTAAAAATATATTATTTAACATCATTTTTGCCATTTAATATGGCTACAACAGAAATCACGGAATCCAAGCCTATTACAACAGTCTAACTGAAACTTATGACAAATATACATTTATCATTTTGTTTTTGTTTTGCGCAAGAAAATGTGAACACAGCTGACAATCCAAACAACGAACCCACTTCTCACCTGGTTTGCTTGAAGACATTGATTCCAAGCACACTAAAAGAAAAACTTTTCTTTCTTTACCTATGATTAGATACTCAGGTCTAATTTCTTCTTTTCTAAAGTTATGTGTTTAATTTGTTGTGGAATACTTAATTTCTTCTTCTTCTTCTTCTCCTTCTTCTGCTTCTCATCCCCTTTTTATTTCTCTCCCTTTTTTTTGTAACCATTAATCAAAATTGCTCTTTTTTCTAGTTTTCTCCTATCTATTTTTTCATTATTATTATCTCGGAAGTGGCTAAACTAATTCTGGGGATAATTTGACCATTTTTGTGTACTGAATAGACAAGCAGCGTTTTTCTGACAGGAATTTGAGTAACGTCATTGGTTCTAGATTTCTAAATAGACCAGTACTTGTAGGGACGAGTATGTCAAGATGCAAAAGTGCTGATTTGTCAAGAGATATCTCGCTGCGTTGACCTGATATAGGCTCTGGGTTTGGTCTGTCCGTCACAAATGAGGGAAACATGTCATATTATACCTATAAATTAGCATTTAATGTTTTTAACGTACCATTAAATGTCAGAGGATACTAAGAACTTACAAAATTTCATTAAAAAACGGGGAATCAGGCAACGGGGTTGGTTGTAACAAACAAAATGTCATACAACCTACCCCACATGGTGCAGTTAAATAAATTATTGAATTATATTGGCCTAACATGATTCTAACAGAAAGGCATATTCTGAATGACAAACATTTAAAGAATACTATGCAATGCAAATAGTATTACAAAATTTTGTAAATAATTGCAAAAAAAAGTCAAACATATAGTAAAACATTTTGTTTCCTTATAAAAAAAGTATTGTTTTCCTCTTACCGATTGTACGAACTTCCGAGTTTAATAAAGTAACAACTCAAACCTCAAAGCATCCACTACCACTACTTTGAACAAAGATCTCACTCCAGTGGTGTATGGTGGAACTATCGTTAGTGTTTCAGTCTGTTTCGGTCTCCTCTATCAGTATTTGTCCAGCCCCTTTTAAAATAAAAATATTTTCATTTTTTTTTCGACGCGTAACATTTACCGTTCAGGCTAACCGAATTGAAGACGTGAGAGCTATAGTGATTTTAGCTCAATTATCTTGGAGATGAGAGTTTTTGGTGTTAACAGGTTCGTAAGACGAACATGTCTTGGTTTATAATCCATTATTAAATTCTAGCCCCCCTCCCCCCTCTTCCTTTCACCCAACGAACGCCAGCTTCTCATCCTTGTAATATTATCTCCTCCCCTTTAGTGAATGTTTCGCTTCCATTCACGTTACAGACAGCTGTTATTTAGTCCACAAAATAACTTCTTCCTTTCCCCCAATCCCCCCCACCAAAACCTACCCACAAGTGTTCTTGTCATCTCAGTCATGAGCCATGCGTGCTGTGTTTTGAACTTAAACTAGAACTATGGTTTCTAAATATAGTAATGCGAGGGCATATACAAATTGGGCTCTTGGGTGTGTATACCTTCCCTTGAAATTGTTGAACTCACTTTCGAATTGATGTACTCCTCAAAATGGGGCCTCCACGTATACGTATAAAGATTAAAATAAGGTATGGTCCTTAATACAATTTTTAATATTAAATCACATAATAACTTTGGTTGAAGAATAAACCTTAGTATTTTAAATATCAATGATCACTTTTTGTTTGGTAAATTGAATCTGATAATACCCCTAAACAGGCATACATACACATCTCTCAATCAACACTCTCCTCCATATTTCCCTCTTGTATAAAAACAATAATATTTATAAAATACGTTCACTTTATAATGAACCCCCTTCCTTTAGAAATAATACATTTTCCTCTCCTTTGAAGTTATGAATATTGTCCTTTAAGACTGTATTGCTTGGAACATTATTAAATCTATTTCATATTCTCTTTTATAAATAATTGTTATTTTATTCAAATATATATATGTCATATTATATCATATGATGTTTCATTTATGAATTTGAAAATACCAATGGAAAATATCTTCAAATATATAGTGAGACAAAATAATTCGTGAACGATAGCTATAAGGCGAAAAAATTGCTACTCACGTTAATTGGGCGTGGTAGCTTCCAATTAGTTGGCATATATTATATGTGCTTAGAGTGGTATTTAAATTAAAGATCCAAGATGCAGCCTCCACTCCCCCCCTTTTTTAATTAAAGGTTCAACATAAAATTTGATTCTATTATTTCTTCTTCATTATATACAATATAGGTCTAGTAAGTTAGTATTTTTTCATGTCTAAAATATTTCGGAAATATCATTCACTTATTCATTAGAATAGCAGCCTACTTCTTACTTTAATATATCTACAGCCCAAAAAACATTTTTAGCTTTAATTATTATTATTAGCACCGCGTCTTACTACCCGTTCGGGCTATACGCACTAGTTTTAACTAAAGTACAGTATTATGTTTAATTCCACCAGTCCTCCCCTCGCAACACAAATAAAGATAAGTTTTCTCTATCATGTAACGGCATAGTAATAATAATAATAAAAATAATAACATTAAAATACTTTTTCAACATATTAAGAGAGACAAAAACTTATTTTACCACAATTATTTTCTTTTCAACAATAAGTATTTTCACAAGGTAGAGTTAATAGATATTTTAAAGTAACTTCTGTTTATTTTTAAATAAGTTGCCTTTTTGGTGAACTCGAAGTTATTTTGCGAAGTTACGCACCTAAGGGCTCTAACCACTCGCACATAAACGCCAAAGTACACAATATAAAGTGAGGGAAGAAATTGGTCTGTTCACCCTGCGAGGCCCTTTGTTTATCTACTGATAACATTTCCCCTCTTCCGTTGGCGAGTACAAACACACTCTCTACTATTTGCACATGAACAACATTGATTTGCATTCATGAAACATTTTTAAACTGCATCCTGGCAGGAAGATTACTACAGGCCATTTCCGTGAATGAACCTAATATCCTTAGCTGCATCGGTGACCTGGTGGTGTAGGGGTAAGGTGTCTGACTTCTGTACTAGGGGTCCCGGGTTCAATCCTCGGTCCCGGCACAGATTTATCTAAATGCCACGCCCTTACTTCACCTCTGACAAGACGTGTATTAATCACAACTTGTGTATGTGTGGAATGCCAGGCCACCACCGTGGTTCGGATCCCACGTTAAACTGTAGGTCATCCATTTCATCTCACAATCACCCTACCATTACACATTAGCGTGAGTGCGTATAACCCGAACGGGTAGTAAGACGTGGTGCTATTAATGATAATTCTTAGCTGTATCCGATTTTAAAATTTTATGTTTACAAGAAAAATCTACTTCAAGGACACACAAATAATATTGTGACAATGAGAGGTTATATTTAGAATTATTTAAAAATGTATTATTTTTGTTTCAATGTCTTATTTTTAAAACTCACCGAATAAAACGTAAAAACGTACATTAACATGTGAAATACAATCTTGATTTGCTGCTACGTCACTTCGATATGAGCAGTTCAATATTGTATTAAATAGTATCTTATTTTATTTATTTATAAGTTGTGGCTTGGAGAAAATATCCCAAACCATCACTTTCTATATTAGGAAGAAAATACAATTTATTTCTACGTTCAGAATTACTACATTTGTTTATATTTTGTTACTAACCTCCTCGTATTCATGATTACATATTTTTTTGTTTCCTCTTCCTTTTTTACCATCTTTCTCTCTCTCTCTATCTCCACAACGTCGGCTCTATGTTTTGCGGGAAGCAGCAACTCCAGAAGTGTAGGGACAACCACAATCACTTAGCGTAGCGACCTTTGGGTGGAAAGAGCCTACGTAGGAAATAGATTTCAACTGCGGATGACAACAAATAGTATTCTTGCGACGATAAATATAGTTTTCTTCTATCTTCCCTCTCATCTCCTGACCTCTCTTCACTATCTCTTCTTTTTTTCACCCCTAAGAGCCAAATCCTCCGTTTTTCTCCTTTCCCTTTTCTTTGACGCAAGAAGTGTGCTCGAAGTAAAAGATATAATTCATAGTAGTTTGAACTGTGTGAGAGGTGGAAGTTTGAGGATGGAAAGAAAAGTATTCGTTCTTTGAAAANGGGGGGGGGGGTGAAGTATTTTCCTTTCTATTGATAGCATAACTCTTTTAACTCTTTTGTGTTTACAGCTTATTATTTGGTTCCGTATCATTTATAACTTTTTTGGGGATGAGCTACTCCTTACCTTTCATATGAGTCGTACGAAGTTTTTAGTTAGGTCGTAAGTAGTTTTTTTCCTCCTTCAAATAAGTGAACACTTTCGGAAGTGACAAAAAAATATTTATTGATGGAGTGAGCTTAAAGGTTTGGAGAAAACTAACGTTTGTTCAATTAATTATTGTAAATGAACAGCGAAGCTTGGGAGGATCGAAATGATCTATTACGGATTCAACATCAAGTTTCATATTCAAAAGTTTGAAAAAAGGAACCTGTGCTCGAAAATTGTATCCTGGATAATTCGGTGAAAGAGCATTAGCACATTTAACCAAGAGTCCCAAGTCTGATTTCTGTGTACAGGTGTTATTTTTATATTTACGAACATGTACTGATATCGATAGAAACTGCACAAACTGGACAAAGAACGAGGGAAACCCGAATTTAATGGGCCATTCCCCCTCCCCCTTCCTACCTTACGTGATGTATGTCTTATTACCCGTCCCGGTTAATGGCGTATTAATACTAATGGTATAAAGATAAGGCTGTTAAATGAGAGGGGGTTTACTTTAATTTGTTTGGAGGGATATAGTAAAAAACACTTTGGAAATAAATGTTTCACCTCACCCCGAATTTGTTCCTGTCGTAGCTAAAATTAAAACGCTACGTGTATAAGCCATTGAGAGCCGTATATATGGTCGATATTCGGAGGTAAGTCAATCCCTCCTTCAACCAGAACCGCTTGTTATTCGTATCCGAGGGGATTGATTGACTCCTGGTAGACTATAAATACGACTATATGTCAACGCCAAAGATTTTAGATGCCGCTTCAAGTTGGTTAAGATTCACATCCAACTGCTTTTAAAAAATATCTATTTTAAACAACATTCAATCAAATATTTACACATAGGTGTCCATTCGTCCCGTATTTTTCGGGACATTCCCGTTTTTTTGTCGATTGTCTAGTTATCAGTAAATGTCCCGGAAAACGTCACGTTTTCAAAATGCAAGGTTTTTGTTCATATTTTGAAATTTGTCTCGCCGGATTAGGATAAAATCCTTTTGTTAGTAATAATAATAATTTAAACTACATGTTATATTTAATTATTTATTAAATTTTCAGTTCCTAATATCTAAATTATATTAATTTCAATTTGAAAGTCAAATTTTAAACAAAATATAAATATAGACTGTGATTTTTTATTTATGATTATAAATTAAATTAACTAGAATAAAACATTTTAAAACTTAATTATATATTTAAAATATCTGTCTCATATTGGACAGAGTAATAAATTGTCAGTCTATTATATATTATATGTATATATTCTCACTATAAATGTAGGCCTATATGAATATAAAAATTTACACTCAGTGTGTGTGAATATTCTGACAATTTCTTATATTCTATATTTATGTACTGTATATATATATATATATATATATTTAATAATGTAAAGCAATCATTTTCGACAGTAAATCCCTTAAGTTTTTCAAAACAGTTGTTTATCTTATTTTCTTTGTTTAATGAAAGCCAAGGATGTGCCGGAAAATCTCCCATCCAAAAAATGGAAAGCTGCACTTTCATAAAACGAACATTTATTTAGAGGGAAGTTCATTTAGTTATTCCCAAAATTATTTTAAATGTTCTTTCTTACACAAAATTAAACCTTTACTTCTAATATTATCAAATCAAAAGTTTTAAAAAAATGTCAATAATGAGGGCATGATTTAAAGAAACGATCCCCAAAGCTCTAATGAACCGACTTAAATATTATTTTGTTTATGAAGTTAATAGTAAAATATGTTATATTGGATGATGATCTAGAGTTTATAAATCTCTAATTTACATTTTTAGGGGCTACAGTTTAAATCTGTCATTGCCAATGGAAGCAAATATATTTCATGTTAACCCTAAATATAGTTTATGAGTTTTAGTGAAGGACGTTGGTCACTTGATCCCACATTCTAAAATAAGTGTACAATACATATGGTGTTGTAATACTATCGGTTATTCGCGCCTCTTTTTTGGGCGTCGATCGTAGTACTATGTGATCATCACCCCGCTTCGGGCGTCGATTGATACACAACGGATTAATTCCCTTATATTTGAATGCTGTGATGTTTTTAAGGTTGTATAAAGCTCCGTGATCGAGCGCTTATCATCAATGTACGGAAAAGATACCGTTTAATCAGCTGTGTATAGCCCCGTGTTCGAGCACTAATTAAATCGGTATATTAATATAATTAAAGAAAGAGAAATGTTGATGGCTGTTATTTCACACATGGTTTATTTATATTACACCAGTAAATTACTTGCACATATTTCAATTAAATATTTCATATCACTGCACACTTGTGATATAGATGTGATTTATTTTATAATGTGCTAGACTGTGGCTGACTTGTGCGTGAGCGTGATCTCGGTATAGATGTTTGGTCCCGGAGATCATCCTCATGCCATAAACATACGCACAATGGTTTATATATGACATACCCCTTGCATTTCTCCCCTGGTCAACAATGTAAAAACTAACCAATAGAAAGAGTCCTGGCGACAGGTTTTGTGAAGGCGAGCTTCTTATTGGTATAGAGAAATGGCGTCTTTATAAAAAATATATTTTAGGGGTGAAGTCCTTTTCACTTCATTTCTGAGAAGCGCATGTTTCTTCATGGATGAATCTTAAAAGGATAATCTACCTATATTACTTTAAAGAAAAATTACCTTCATCCATGACTTCTTACATAATTTAGATTAATCCAAATCAATATCATTACAGTGTTTTTTTATTATTTACGATCCTTAAAAACTAGCAGTAAAGAACAGGACGGATTGTAAAAGATCTCCCCAACCCGAGATGGAATTTTTAAATTGAGAGTGAAAGTGGCACTTGGCTGATTCCTTTCTAACAAGGGAAATCACCCAAGAAGAGAGGAGGACGCTCCCTTGTTTCGCGGTGAGGGTGCAGGAAGCCCTCGCAGTGGCCATTGGAGAAACACTCGTGATTACACTATCAAACAGACCGGATGTGTTTTAAACACTCATGTGGTCACTAATCTCAACTTTCAGTGTTTATACAAAATATTTAAACTACCAAAACTAAAGTGTGGAATAAATTAATCCTAATTGTTAATGTGTTATCTTTAATTTATGTAATCTTAAATTCAAATTAAACCCAGTATAATCATAAGTAGGGAACGTAAAACTACCTTGTGTCCGAACACAATATATTTAAATTTATCGTTGAGATATATCTGACGCACGTGAATCCAGGGTGATCAGGTCATTTACTAACCCGGGCAGGATCCAAACCAAGGACGCTAGAACGTCAACTGGACACCTCTTTATTTTTATAACATTTGCTAAAGGGGGTAACTAGTACCACCTAATTTTGTCCGAAAATAATTTTATTTTTATGGCTTTATATCTCTTCCAAACATCAAAAATAGAAAAGCGAATCAACATCATGTTTCATAAAACTAAATAATCATGGTGAACGCCTTTGATTTTGTCTAAACCTTGGGGACAAAAATTATCACTAAAATTCATTTGTGTCACTAAAGAATATGACGACCATTCATTCTGTAACTTTTTTCCCCCGAAATATCGATTTTTTTTTCCCCTTGACACTTAAAAGTTTTGCCATTAGCATACAATTTAATGTTTGTGTCTATGACTGGAATATATGAATCTATATATATATATATTTGTGTGTGTGTGTGTGTGTGTGTGTGCTTGTTCGCTTGCTGCGGATTCGCTCGTTTTGATTTGCATAATGTCTCGGAAAATATCTCTTAAAACCCCTTAACCAAGCGTCTATTATATCTGATTACATTACTCCAGTAGGTTTTTGCATGGTTTTGAATGCGTACTCAGACAAAAACCTGATGTTGGAACTCTCACTGAATGTGTAGTGGGTAATGGAAAGTAGTAAGCGTATATGTCTAGTTTCTGTGGGCCTAAACTAAACAGAATACATCCCCGTTCCCCTATATCCCTATTCTCCCCCACAGGTACCCCCACCAATAAAAAAACTAACGTATGTTTCTTAGAAAGAATATTATTGGTAATTATTGGTTAAATTGTATTTTTATATACAATTGTTTGTTTAGTTTCTGTTTTTAATTTTTGGAAAACAAGAAATAAAAATCTAAATAACCGAGCGTGGTGAGGTTATTTTTAACTTGAGCATTTGGCATTTCATATGTCTGTTTTAAACCTTTGTTAAACGTTAACTGCCAAATGTTTGGGCCAATTTTAACAAAATCTAGCTTTTACATTCTTTAAACTAAATCCAAACAACTTATATACATGATTTTTCTATTTGCTTATCAATTTCAAGAGGGTGTCCACTCAAAAATCAATTTGTTTTCTCTACGATAACTGCCAAATGTGTGGACAAATTTTAATTAAACTTGTCATGGAATATTTTTTTAACCCAAACCGAACAATGTATACAAATTTGTTGTTTTTTATCTGGTATTTGTTTTAAGATCGCGGCCACTCAGAAATATATTTATCTGTCTCTCTTTTACACGATCAATGCCAAGTTCATTGACCAATTTTAACTAAATGTGGCAGGGATATTCTTTGATCCTGAGCCAAAACATCTAATTACAGAGTTTTTCAATCTTATTATCCGTTTCAGTATGGAATTTGATAAATGGTATTTCGTTTAGCAGCTAATCTCAGGAGAATTAAATTTAAACATTTAAGCAATCGATGGGGTACCTAAGGTTTATTATTTTTAAATTTGGTATGTGTTGTGAGACTGAGAGGGTGTAAAAACTGCAGGTAAGTCACACTCTATAAACTCACCCCTGATTCACCCTCATGAGAGTTTGACCTAGTCCTGACCAATAGGGATAGAGCTAAGAACGGCAGTAGAGCTTAAGTGCCTTTGACAAAACAGTTGAGTTTATTTGTACCATGTGTAACATCCAGTTCGGAATATGCACGCCTATTTTCATTATTGAAAAATTTAGAATTGAAAGTAAATGTACCCACATTTTCGTTGAATAAGAGTGAAAAAATCATTTTAATAAAACATAAATATAAAAAATACATCCAATTGGTATTCTCACCATCGCCTGCAAATCATAACCAATGAAGTCGATGACTTATCCAACGTGTCCGGCGATGTGGTTGATAATTTAGTGGAAAAAGGTGGACTTAGGCCCTTCTTATAATCTTCGTGTTATAAATGTATCCATTTGATTATCATTCCCCTCCCCCTCGCCCCACCCCAAGCACTTTCTACAGCAACGATGGAAAATGGTTTCATGCCTTGAATACGCAACGGAAATTAAAATAAAAGTATATGTTTTATTTTTAAAGCTTTTTTTTTAAATTTATAAATTCTTTGGGTAAATGTGATACGCGAATCCAGTTACTGATTAATCGTTAGACGCTTCACGGAACGAAAATTTTCCACGCGGGTAGTAGAGCAAATTCAATATCGAACAATGCAGAACCACTCTCCCCCTACCCCCATAAGAAACACCCGTATTTATTTCCAAATCCAACCGTATTGCCTTACACAGTAATGATTAAAATATGAAAAGGAAAAATCGGCTGAATACCAAAACATTTTAATATAAATAAATGAATACAATTTCCTAAATATTACTTTGCTTGCTATATTTGTCATGTTGTTTGTCATTATTTTCTCCTCTGAGTTAAATTTCAATATTGAGTAGATAGACGATTCTCAAGTCCTTTAAATTATAAAATGTCTGTAAGTTCGGATGTCCTTTACAAATCCGATAACCGTTTATTCTTTATTTATCCAAACGATAAAATATATCGTAGGCCTACTCAGTTAGTTTGAAAAGGAATCATACACATAGATATGTTACTTAACAGCGTTTCCTACCTGTGACGCCGCGGCGATTAAAGATAAGATTTGTCTTGTAAGTGAATTTAAGTTCTATTCGGCGAGTTTTAGAGGTATAACGTTTAAACAAAAATAATAAACTCATAAGTAATTCTAAAAATAGTCATACAGTGTCACAAAAGTATTTTTATCTTGAAATAGTTGTTTTGTATAAAGGTATTTTTTATATATAAATCATATATAACTTATGCCCATTTAGAAAAAGGAAACAAGAAAAGGCAATTTTAAAAAAGCCAGCCAATGTGTTCAAGACACAACTAGTACATTTGTAAACTCGTCAGAGAAAGAGGGGATGTGTTTTCAGTAGAGTATTTTATTAAAAGGGCTCTCGCAGGGTGAAATGTTCATTTTCCTCCCTCTATTTATATTTAGTACATTCGTGTCTAAGTGCAATAGTGGTTAGAGATTCGTTCCTAAGTGCAATAGTGGGTAGAGATTCGTGTCTAAGTGCAATTGAGGGTAGAGATTCGTGTCTAAATGCAATAGTGGGTAGAGCTACGTTAAGATATCACACGCTTCGCGAAATAACTTATAATCCCCTAAGTAGGTGACGTCGTTAATACGTTCTAATATTGTGTGTATCGCAGGGACCCGAATGAGCCCCGGATCCAGAAAACTGACTACGGTACTGTGAAGGAGAAGACGCGGTATCGAGGACTCACTTGGGAAACATATGAGACCAACAGTCAGCTTTACCTCAGCATCAGTGAGTATATATATGTTTGTTTTTTTATTTTCGTTGAATTAATATGATGGACACAAGGTAAAAAGAAGGGCAAGTCATGATACTCACATTTTTTCAGGACAAAAACTTTTATATCTCAAACTCCATGAGGGAAGATACAAGAAATTACCTTTTTTTTTATTTAACCCAAATATGTCTAAAGCTTGATTTATACGCTCACCGAAAATAGAGAACAGAATCTGCTGGAAAGATGCATCAACTCACACTCTGTATGTTGTTGATAAATGATGCACTGCAACGCAAACTTATACATCTGATTATCAACATATTTTAATTTCTAGCGGGTACACATAATTTTTAGATCATTCTCCCGATGGATGTTTTCAAATTATAACGCTGTGTCGCGGCACAATCCAATACATCGATAAACACGCTTTACATTAACATGTGATTTCAAATCTCTTCACAACGGACAACGAAACTGTCTGCGGTCTTCTATCTGTAGAGCACGCGCCTTTGTCAAATACGCATGCGCACTGTTTTGAGATGGTTGTTTCTGAGATTTGATTGTTTCTCCTGTGCCGAACATCTCGGGAAGATCGGATGAAGTAGCGATGAGTTGAACTTAACAGAACAGCTCGCGCTTCTGTGGCAAATATATTCTGATTGGCTTAGAGCTCGTCACGTGACCCCATTTCTGTTTCGCGTTTGTTGTTCAGTGAACGTGTAAATCCACAGTAGCTCGATTTGAGTTAAAATTGAACTTTTTTTCACACACAACCCCNCACCCCCACCCCCCCCCCCCCTCCATACCCTTCATATGTGAGGTAGGAACATATTGGCAACTGAACAGGAACTTTTTAAATGAAAAGAAAAAGTCGTGTTCAAATTCCGTGATGTCCATAACAAATACTAAATGTAAGTTAAAAAAGTATTTTTTTAAATGAAAACCGTTCAAATACTAACTTAGGCCTCTCCGTAATACCCGGCCAATGAATGCTCTCCTGAGTGACGAGACAACGAATCGCAGATAGGGTTTCAACACACTCAACATACAGTGAGAAATAAACGCCCTAAGGTAAGCGCCCACTGGGTCGGTACAGTACGGACCGCAAGGACGGAACGAGAAGTACAACTAATTCGTAACACTATTTGTTACCAAGATGCGCTCACTACGTTGGTACCACTGGCAACGAAATCTCCGACGTTCCGCCATTCGACAGGAATTCCGGGCGAGGGAATTAAAATCCAGTGTGGTCTGAAATTTTTGGCGCCATCTTCAACCAGATCAGGAAATAATGTGTGGTATTCGCCAAACATAAGTCTTGTCCTGTTGATATTGTGATCCCAGAATCGTAGTTTCCTACATTTTATTATCTCCTCTTCAATAGAAAGGAAACTAATAACAAATTCTTCCTCGTTTTCCATATTTAAATAAACGGTGAGATATACCCTCACAAAAGCACAATTATAAAAATGAAACTAATCCAACAATAACAGAAATGCAAACAATACTTCTTTGAGCACGCAAACGAGAAGATCACCTTCTGGCTCAAGAGCAGCTGCGTGATCCGAGTCTCCGCCCGTGCCGGCAGTGCAGATAATGCCCCTTACCACCCACCCACTCTCCCTCTCGCTCCACCCCCCAAAAATGTGCGGTCCGTGCGGTACCATCCCAGTGGGCGCTTACCTTTACACACCACTGTTCCGCAAACGCCGCGGGGTGCACCGAGACATTGAATTAGGTGTGCCATGAGGTCACAGACCAGAGCACCACTCATCTCTGTTCAAGAAGAACACGAATCAAAGTGGGTTCTAGAGGTATCCATAGGTCGGCCGCATTTCGTACTAGCTCGTATTTACTAATATTTTGTATACATCTTAAAAGATCAAACTCTTTCTCACGCACGTGGTTGATTTACCCCAATTACTAACGATTCAAACCAAATTTTTTCAAATGTTAAAGAAGCGAGTACATGAAAAAAAAAGTTTCAACCTTTAGTCTTGGAAAATTCTTAGGTAATTTTACGAAAAAAAAAAATAGTAAATACCTTCCTAATAATGATTTACCGCACAACCGTTGAACTGGATTCATAATCCATTTTCTGCTGCCACGGCGCGTAGCCAGAGTAAAACAGCGAGCTACAAAAATATAGGCTTGTTAAGTGTACAGTGAACTAAAACGGTATGTGGAGCACTGGCCTGGACCAAAAGACCACTGATACGCGTAGATGATAAATTATTAACAAGAACTTATATTTACACTATATAATTGAGTAGCCCGCTTTGATGTCCTCGTGTCAGGTGTCACGCTCTCAATAGACTGGAGGGGGATTTTCTTAATTGTTTTCCACTCTTCCTCCGCCCAAATGTAGGTACACTTCCTCCAATTCAACCATCCTCATACATAGCACATTAGCTTAGTTAGTGCATGCATATTATTTGTTTAACCCAAATGGTTATTAAGGTGAGAATGTAGGTAAAGCAAAAATATATATATTTTTGGCAAAATAAATAAAATATTGCTTCAGTAGAAACATGATAGTTTAATTTTACTTCATATAGTGATAAACGTTGTTGAATATCTGTCATACAAATAGAGACATTAAAGGAGAAACTTTTTAAAAGAAGAGAATAGTTGTCAATTAATTCCAGAACACCCTTGACAGATATTCAACAACTGCTGATATCACCATGTGAAGGAAACTAAGCTATGTACAGTAGACCCATGGCTTCTTTGGTGCCGACTGACAGCTCACAGCTGACTTCTGACAGTTAACATTTAGGTATATATACAGATTTGATAAAAATAGAATCAACAAAAAAGGAGAATTGACGCAAACAAAGAAGTTAAATTGGGAAATGCGTTGGGAGATAATATTGAGTTTAACTTGTCAGAAAGAGTGAATATTTAGAGTGATTGTGATAAAACACTTGTATAAAATTACATTATAATACTAGACACTTTAACATACATATTAAAAATGTGAGTCACAGTAACATTACACAATCAGACTAAAAACCTCATGATATATGTATAAAGACATAAGTCAAATAGTCATTAAGAGCATATAGTATTAAACAAAAACACTGAAGTAGGTTAACTTAATTAAAGATAGTAAAAAAGTTTTGAGAATGATGCAAATAATGTTAATGAAACATGTAATTTGATTGATCTTGTCTTTCAGGAAAACTTTTGAGTTCACAAATTTAATATTACAAATTTTACGAGACAGAAGTCCAAAGATTAAAGAACATTAGAGGAAAAATATAATAATGTGAAAAAAGGATGTATATATGTTTATAAATTAGAATTAATACAAATGATATGAAGATATAAAGAATTAGTAATTAAAGTTGAATTCTATTCTTATCTGAAAAAAGTTTGATTCCCTTGTTCCTTTTAAATCTGCTGTGAGAATATCGACATGTTTCGGCGCTGCGATGGCACCATCCTCAGGACTATATGAGAAAAAAGATTCAACGTAAGTCGTGGCAATACACAATGTTAGCCAATGTAAGGAAAAAGAAGTTAAATGAATATATAACATGAAAACATGAAAGTTATGACTATAAAAATGAAATAGCATATTTACCTAAAAAAGAAGGAATCCTGAAATGAGTTCTGACTACGACGAGTCGAATAGAACTAAATTGAATTGCAAAAAGATGTGCAAATGTAAACTAAGAAGTCATTTCTAGAAAGCCAAAGATAATAGACAAATGTATAAACGGGGGGAAGTGTATGATTAAACAAGATGTATGGAAGTGACAATCAAATAGATAGATATATAAATAAAAGGAGGTATAATATATTAAATTAGAAATTGAAACAGGCTTAGGAAGAGAGAAAGAAATGATAATATAGGATAGAAAAAGGTACTAAATCTTCTCGACTCTGGCCCGAACAGGTCATAGACTACGATGGATGGAAGGGCTGGAACAGTTAGGATGAAATTTAAGTTTGGTATGTTGTGGAAGTTTTCTAATGGTGTTGATAAGGGTTTGGTTTTCAAAGTTAGTCTGTTCGTTTAAAACAATTTTGTTGTTGAGCAAAGCAGTCTGGATGAAAATGTTCTCAGCGGTGTTCATAGTGGTGCCTTTGGACGAACTGTGAAGAAGTTTCATACATTCATTCATGGGTGTGGGCTGATGGCCGGATTGTTTTAGGTGTTCGGAGAATTTAGATTTATTTCTATCATATTTGAAGTCGCTTAAGTGCTCGGAAAACCTAGTTGAAATTCGTCTGCCCGATTGACCAATGTAAACACTATTGCATTCACATGTGAGTTGGTAAATGCCACTTTTATGGTATTGGCTGGTGCTATTGAGATTGGAGTTGTTCACAAATTTTTTGATGTTGTTGTTGGTTCCGAAGGCTATTCTCAGTTTATGTTTTTTGAAAATGTTGGTGATTTTATAGATTTCTTTTCCAGTGAAGTTGAATTTAATCCATTTGGTTTTGTTAGTAGAGGGGGTATTAGAATTGTTTAAAGTACATCTATTGTTCAGTTGGGCTTTTTGTTTTTGAAGAATACGATATACAAAGGAGTGTGAGTAACCATTAGAGGTGGCTAGTTGTTTAATAGTATTGAGTTCATCCTTGAAGTTTTTTCTGTTTAAGGGTATGTGGAGCAATCTGTAAATAAGGCTATTAAAGGCTGCTTTTTTGTGAATTAAAGGATGGTTAGAATCTTTAGGAATAATCACATCAGTGTGTGTTGGCTTGCGAAAAATTTTGTACTCGAAATTGTTCTGGTTATTTTTAGAGATAGAAATGTCTAAATAGTTGATACAGCTATTGATTTCGTGTTCAACTGTGAATATTATATTTGAATGAATGTTGTTTATAATTTGAACTAAATCAGATGGAGATGAGTTAGGGATTTGTTCATAGATAACTAAGATGTCATCGACATAACGGCAATAAAAGATAACTTTAAGGCAAGTATTAAGTTGATTTAATATTTTATGGTCATAATGTTGCAGGAAAATTTCAGACATTAAACAAGAAATAGGGGAGCCCATGACTAGACCATCACTTTGGGAGTAACATTTATTGTTGAATTGAAAATAATTTTGCTTTGATACCGTTTTGAGGATAGATAATATTTGTTTGATGTATTCAGAGGAAGCATTATTGTTTGTTAACAGATCTTTGGTGATATCAATGGTTTCATTAATCGGAACATTTGTGTATAAATTGGAAATATCTAATGAAAGAAATTTTGATTGAGCATTCAGTGGAACATGTTTGAGTTTATTGATTAGGTCATAAGAACTTTTAACGTTATAGGTGTAAGGTAGTTGTAAATTGTGTTGCAGTGTCTTGGCAAGAAATTTAGTAACTTTATATGCAGGAGCATTTTGATAATTGACTAAAGGGCGTATAGGGACATTGGGTTTATGAATTTTTGGAAGAGAAGTAAAATTGGGTGCTCTGGGGTTCATATTGATGAATTTGAAACTGTCCTTGGGAGAAATTATGAGGGGAGCATTTTTGAGTGAAGTTTTGATGTCTTTCTGAAACTTATTGGTAGGGTCAGTTTTGAGTTCTGTTATATTATTGTTGTTGATGAAATCCATGGTTTTAGAGACATAGTCATTATAATTCATTAGGACAATAGTGTTACCTTTATCAGATTTCACATTTATAATGTTGTTAGCTTTAAAGGTATATACCTAAATTTCTACTGTCAGAAGTGACAGCTGCTAAACACATGTTTTAGCAAATCATTTTGTTCGGCATAGCGATACATAATTTGGTCTGGTAACTTTTCAAATCTGTCAACTGTCAGTCAGCACCAAAGACGCCATGGGGCTCCTATATTTCTACTGGATAATTATTTGATCTATTTTGACCAAAAAAAATTTCAATAAAAACAAAAACACTTAACTATTCTCACGTCCCCTATATCTCCACCTTAAGCCGGTCCCACACTTTTCACGAATGCTAACAAATGTTCGTGTATCTGGTGACTGTCTGTCCGAGTAGTGTAGGCGAATTTTCATTCGAATATGCGGCATTTAAGGTGTTTCGCCTTAGGAGCGGTATCTTGACACGAATCAAAGGAAGTGAATGTTCGCCCCTGAAGTCTTGGTGAACCTTCAAAACACTCCCACTCTATACTTCAATTACTAATACCAAATAGCCATGCCAACTTATGTTTGCTTTGGTACGAATTTTGTCAAACTTGTTACAAACCCAGAACACTTAAAAAACGTTTTGAGTGGTTTTGCAGCCTTTATGATGTCATCCCTTGCGCAATCCATTGTGAATCGGATGCCGACTACCACTGGAGGGAGTGATTTGACTGAATATTCACAATAAACATTCGCGAAAAGTGTGAGAAGTTTATAGAAGGCAAATATTCCTGTAGATTTTACTACAGGATTGAGTGACGGACGTAGACGAATATTCGGTCGTAACATTCGTCCACAATTCGTGAATAGTGTGGTACCAGCTTTAAGATGGTATGCTTTAAATGTATTGGAATGTTGATGACGTGGAGGTAAAAGTTCGAATCTAGGTCAAAAGCACAAGGTTTTTGGTTATTTTACCCACGTGTGATGCAAGTGCATTTCCTCTTAATCTACCCTATCACTTTCTATCACATATAATAAGTCGTTCATAACATTGGTATTGACTTAGAATAAGTCGTTAATATCCTTGATATTGAACTAATCAATTAAAACAAGAGATGCCTTGTCGTCTGAATAAGTAAATTTATCTTTCCCGAGAATTACGATTTATGTAACTCACCTATGTGAACGTTCCCAAAATTATTTCATTATTGCAGAGGCTTCTACCCGATGTTCAATAGTTTTTATAGTATATAATTACACATTATATATAAAATATATTTATACTAAAATTATCTGTTTATCTAATAATGCATGTATGGATATATGTACGTGTGTATACACAGTTTATATATATGAAATAATAATAATATGGATGAAATCATGTGAGTACACTCATATATATATATATATAATATAGATTTAACCATGTGTGTACATTCATATATATACACATATGAATGTACACACATGATTACATCCATATAATTATTACTTATACTAAAACATGAACTAATGTATGTATATATAGGCGGGGAAAAATTATATGTTATGCAACACAAATTAGTTAAGAATAGTTAAGATTATATCTAATATAATAAATTATAATATTTATCTATTCATTTATTTGAGGTATTTGGCGTGCACTTTCTGAATCTATTAATAATATGAGCACACGACTTATGTACTAACTTAAATCTAGGAAACAACACCCAGACCTCAGGCCATTGATTCTTCACTGTGGAAGGCGAAACCTTAATTTCAATAATGATAAGTTTGTTGGCCATGCCGCCAGGAATTGAACCCAGGATCCTTAGTTTAGTAGACAGACACGTTACCGACTGAGCTGTGGTGTTAAACTCTAATCTAACTAAACCCCTGTTTAGAATGTACTAATATTTTCATAAAAATAAGTTTTTTTCTTGTGGGTTTAAATACTCATTGCAATTTATATTAAAAAATTGTGATACAAATAAATAAGACCTTTTTCGTGGTCGTATGGTCTTAGGCGTCACTCTCGTGTTATGACGGGGAGAACGTACTCTAAATTCAAACCTACCCATAACTCACTAGCATAATTAGTACATACGTGTATAGTCTGAACATGTAGGAAGATGCGGTGTTAAAAAAACCTAAATAAGTTGAGAAAGAAAATATGTGAAATAGTGGTCAGGGAAAGGTTTCTCATATGGTACTACATTTCATAAAACTTATTACGTTTAGCAAGAGATGTGGTAAAAAAAACATTTTTACGGATATGTGAACGCATTTGAAATTATTACAAAAGAAATACTTGATTTCATTTTTGTTAGTAAGTAATAAGCTACCTATTTGTAACGTAGCCATATATCGTGAAACAAATGTCTTATTGCTCACTAGAATATTAGAAAAGCTTTGACGTCAAAAAAATATGCGTATTTGTTCCCCAGATAACATCAAAGCTTGGTCCTTCATTAGCATGTTTGCGATTTTTCTAGTACAAAGGTTAGAGAAGGCAGAGAAAAATTTGTTATATATAACGAATTTTTAAATTAAAAGTTTGATCAATACATTTATAGGATGCTGACAGTTATATTACTTTGTTTTTTCCTTTACATATTAATAGGTTTTATTTTATCTCAACCTTGCTTTTCAACTGAAAAAAGTGTCATTAATCAAAATAACTTTTATCTAAGGGACTTTGAAACTCTGAGGTAACATTAAAATTTGTTTTAAAAATATCTAATGCTATTAACATTATTTGTTTTTGAGTGATACGATTAATATAGAGGGTTTAGACTGCCGATGACGGGGAGATCGGGGTTCGATCCCTGTCGGGTGTACATAAGGTGGTTTTTCATAAATGGGTTTCCACTCTACCTCCACGCGAATACGGGTATACTTCTTCTAAATTCATTCTTCTTCATCTCGAGCACATTAGAATAATTTTAAATATTCATACAACCCGAACGGTTGGTAAAAAAAAGTTCTAAAAAATATTTTAAAGCATGTTTAGCACCTTAATCTATGAGGCACAAAATAGGTGTAGTAGGCCTATGGTTTGGAAAAAAAATACACCTGCATTAGATTGGAAAAATAATGGGAAAAGTACAATAATAAATCACCTCTTAAAACCCCTCCCCCCCTCTCCCATCAAATGAATCCAACAAAAATTCGAACTTTGACCTCTCCATCAATATAAGTAACTGTTGTACTAGTTTTTTTTATATATTAGTATAAAATTTAAGAAGTTTATTAAATTATTTTAGGTGTTTCTCATTCTAAATTGAGCTAGTTTGTTTAAAAAGGGTCTCTCACGTGGGATATCGTAGGAGGAAATTTTGATAAATTACAAAAACAAGTTTTTGGTGGTGTTCTTTATTAAGAATTTAATCTCATAGTTATCAAGTTGATATCATCTGATTGCCCTTGTGGTCCAGTGCTCAGAGATACTGGCTACAGTTTTAGAAATCTCGGGTTTGATCCCAGGTGCTTTCAGAATTTTCTCTGAAGAAATGAATCTAGAACTTGACCTCTCGAGGACAAATGAGAAGCTACTTGAATTAAAAAGTAGCGGCTCTGGTCTAGAAAAATGAGATTAAAGGTTAGAGGATTCTTAGTGCTGACAACATAGCACCCTTAATCCTCACAATCTTCGTCAACAAATGGAAGCCGCTTGGTTGGTATCACTCAATTGAGGGCTGACATTATGATTTTTTTTTATTTTATCTATGAATAATGACAGTGACTTTACATATATATATATATATATATATATTTTTTAAGATGGTTTTAGTAATATTTATAACTGTAAAAAAAGTTTATTTCTATCTAATTTGGACTTTACTCCAAAGTGATCACCGCATAAGTCATTTAAACGGTTCGGTTTGAGTTGCCAAAATTCTGAATCATGAATTTTGCCAACACATTTTTTTAAAACAAAAGAAAGAGAAAAATAACACTTTCATTGCTGAAGCGCCGCCCAACTCCACAACTACTTTCGGGTTTGCCAACTCACTGAAGAGTGATATCTTCTGAAAGTATTTTTATTCAGGAAACTGATAGTTCTCTTATATATATACATACATATATGGATAAGTTACGTGTTTACTGCAGAGTGCGTAAGGTTAGCAATCTGTCATCCGACGCTGGTGCTGCGCCTCGTGGCTTTAGACTGAACTAACTGGCAACGCTCCGAGAGTTCTTGGTGTGTAGGAGACTGTTGGTAGGAAAATGGTGGGGGTAGGGGGGGTTTCCATTTAATTTACTGCTACTGCCTCTTACATCCCTCCAATTTAACAAAGCTTCTCATCCACCCCTCACAATGCCCCAACCCCGTTTCTTCCCAACTTATCTTAAGAGATATTTCCTCAAGAAAAGTCTTTAACTCTCGACTTCTTGAATTTTGCCAATCTTCTTCTCAATTACCATAATATTGATTACACCCTCTGCTTCTCTAAACTAGCTCGTATTGCCCCGGGATTATTACTTTATGTAGCCACAGCAGAAACAGAACCTAAACACGACTTGGATTTCATAAGTATCTTAATACGTGATAAAATGCATAGTTAATTAAAATTTGTGTTGACCTCGATGGCTTAGTGACAAAATCAGGACCTGATGTTTATGAGTTCAATCCTAGCAGGGGTCAACAGATTTTTTCTGAGCGATAAAAATTGGTGGAACACTTCTTTCGGAGGGGAAGTAAAGCCATCGGTCCCATGTCAATTGTGACATGTAAAAGAATCCTGGAATCTATGTGAAAATACTTCTCACGAAAAAAAGAATAATTGGTAAGCCCTTTCACTCTCTCATAAAATTTCTCATGTGGCGATATAATTTGTCGGTTCTGAAAGTGCATGTTAGCTACCTCAAATATATAAATAATAAATTAATTAAAGATTGTAATGATTTTTACGTGGGTATTTTGATTACACTAAAGTAGTATAGTTAAAACTATAGGGTTAGAGTAATGGGTCTTTTTACGAAATTTTTAACAAAATTTATTTTGGTAATTAAAAGTTTTTTTGTTCTAATCCCCACTTAAGTGTCGGAATGAATATGAGAGAAACAAAAATGTGTCCACATTTGCGTGGAAGGTAAATGGTAAGCCAATTATTAAAAACTACCATAGGTAAGCCTACACCCGGTCTTAATTTGAGCCCAGACCTCATTGGCAGCGGAAAAAACAGACTAGACGAGCCTGAAGGTGGACTTAGATGAAAGGTTTGAAGAGATATTAGCTATCTGCAATATTACATTTGAATATGAATTTTAAGTTAAAATGCTTTAAATTTAATTTAAGGACGAGAAGACCTTATATGAAAATTGTTTTAATTTGTATTAGAATTATATAAGTATATTATTTTAATATTTATAATGTTTGGGTGATAGAAAGATTAGAGTAACTCTTTTTATTTATTTACATTAATTAGTAATTATTCAATTGATCAAATATTTTTGATTATTAAATTAAATTACCTTAAGGATAGCAGAGTTATGTTTTTTGAGAGTTCTTATACGACAGAAAAGTTTACGACCTCGATGTTGTATTAAGATTAAATTCAGGTGTAGAATCTTAAAATTTAGGTCTGTTTGACCTTTAAATTCCTACATGATCTGTGTTCAGACCTAGCCTCTGATACAGATATGTAAGGTATAAACCTAACGTATGGTCTGGTAATTTTTTTTAATAATTTTTATTACCAAATGCTATGCAAATACATGAATGGCTAGCTTAAGTTCTCGGCGTAACCCGGAAGAAATGCTTTTTATTTTAATATTTGTATGTAGAAGATAACTTAAGATATTTTATTTTTGTATTTAGCACCGCGTCTTACTACCCGTTCGGTATTATACGCTTTTAAGTACTAATTACGCTAATGGATTAGGAATTGGGAAGGTTGAATTCAAGGAAGTGAACCTGCATTTGCGTGGAGGTAGAGTGGAAAACCATTTAGGAAAAACCACCCCCAGTTAACCCGACCAAGATTCGATCCTCGATCTCCCCGTCCTAAGCAATCGAGCTCAACACGACAAGCGCGTTAGCCAACTACGCCACCGAGG
This sequence comes from Timema shepardi, assembly GCA_902151425.1. Lineage (NCBI taxonomy): Eukaryota > Metazoa > Arthropoda > Insecta > Phasmatodea > Timematidae > Timema > Timema shepardi. The sequence goes on along the minus strand of CABFVX010000154.1, from coordinate 48,160 downwards.
CGGGTAACTTAAGATATTAAAATTATGGCTTCCAGGTGCACAGACAGGTTCATGCACAGGGGCTACTTTTTTTTTACCTCTACTTGTGATAGATATCACGCAATTCTCATGACAGACAACCTCTTCACTCTAATAATATAGATTAAATATAACAGTGTGTACATTTAAAACAATCATCTGGCCAGTGCTTCCCAAAATTTAATCATTCGTGTACGCTTTTTGGGGTCGTTGTGTATATTTTTTTTAAGTAAACAAATACCTCTTATTTTGTAAATTTTAAACTGTCATTCCTGATTTTACTATATCTTTAGTGGTAAGGCTAAGTCCCTGGCATTATTTCAAAATCCGCTTTAATTTGTTTAACGAGCTTGCAATTATAAAATTATATTTTATGATTAATAGAACTCAGTGAGGAGAGACAAAATTTTCTGAAATTCTTCATATTCCCATGGAGGCAAAGGTACCATAATTTGATAAATATGTATCTAGGCCATAACTCATTAAACTAGGTAAATGATTTTAGCATTTACGTTTTAAGCATATTACTAAGTTCTTCCCGGGAAACATTTTACAGTTTTATTTATTTAGAGAACTTAAAAACAAATTTAAAGTGATCAGTATACGATCAAAACAAAGCCATTAAATTTAAACTAGCTTATATTATGTTAATCATTCAATTACATATCTCTCAGCATAAATACTAAAAAATAATATGAGACTTAAGTAAGTGCTTCTATTTTCAAATCAAAATCCAGAATGATTTGTTAAAACTTTATCTGATAGTTTTAAAAACTGATTTTACATTTTGACATACTTTTGTAATTTTCATAAGTAAAACATAAATTTTCAACTTCATATTACTATAAAATTGTGATGAAGTTAAACTGTCTTTACTCCTAAATTGATGTAAAGTGAAAGTACATAATGTTAACGTTTGAAACTTTAATTTGTTTGAGAAAAAAGGAGGGTTGAAAAAAAAAGCCATTTATGTGTGTTCGTTATCTAAAAGACATTATCTAGTTTGATGAAGCTATAAACTGTTATTTACGTTCCTATTAAGACCATTTTGAGATTTCATAATACTACAGGAGATAAAAAGTTTCTATGAAAATTCATCTATTGCAAATGAAGTCTAAGGGAAAATAGACACCCTAGAACCAACTATTAAATTAATATTTTTTTTTAAAACTTTTCTAAATTATAGGGTGAATAAACCATTTGAGGACAGACAACCATTATTTCATGCGCATTAAACCAAAAGAGAGAAATTAAAACTTGTAATATTAAATCATTAATTTTATCGTTTGAAACAAACCACGTCAAATAATAGTAATTAGTAGGGATGTAATTAATCACGAGCATCTAAATGCATTACCTATATATTAAAATTAAAATATATCCTAGGTTTTGACAAAAAAAAGGTGGGGTAAACAATTAAATTTATGAAACGTTAACATTTACATTTTCTTCTTCGTTTATTCTCAAATCAACTTTTTCATATTTTTAATGGAATGCAGGGTTTTAATAAAACCCATTCTAAAACATTTTTCCCAAAAATGGAAATATATATCCTAAATTTTGTAAACTATTTGTTATTGAGATGAATTGATTTTGTAATTTATATTTAAATAACTAGCGAGTAATGAAAGGCTAACTTTTTCTTAACACTGCCACTGTGTTTGTTAGCCGAGTGCGATTTTTTGGGTACGTGAAGCAGAATATATTCTTCCACATTTGTCTGCTTGAATAACATCCTGACCCTCCCCCCCTCCCCAGTCGTAGGTCCCCCCTCTCCTCTAACCTCCCAATATCAGTCGACGTGTTCCTGATTCCCGTTCCGACTGAAGTATCCACAGGGTGGCCATATACACGGCACGTGTTCTCTGTTGGAAAATGTCCCTGGTGGCAGTCTGCCAAGCTTTGTTCTTAAGCCTCCCGGAACGGTGCCTTATGTCACACCCCAAACCCCTTCACATTTCCAACTCCCCTTTCATCTCATCGTCAGAGAGTTTCCATAAGAGGGATGCATCCCACTGGATCATCAAGCGCTTCACAAAACCTGACGCCACGAATCAACCGTCTCTTCTACAGATGAGGAAATCTTAAGGTGGGGGTGTAAGGAACGTAAGTTACTGGCAGTGTTTTAGCAGTTTTTTACATGAAAATATTATTTAGGCAAAAAAATTAATCAAATATTGTTTCAGTACAAACACACAGTTTAATTTTACACATATGATGTCAACAGTTTTTGAATATCTGTTCTAGTGTTATTTGCCACGTTACTATTCTTTTTCATTTAATTTTCTAATTTGTAAAAGGATTTTACAATATTTTTTTTAATTTTTGGTGAATTAAAATGTGTTTCCAAGTTCGTCCAAGGCATAACTTACCTCTTTATTAATGTTCTTTAAAGTCATCGATTGAGTTGAGCTTGTTCATTGTCGTGTTTGGCCATTATTACTTAAGGCATAATCAGCCGATGACAATTGAGTAGTGAGTTTTGTTTGAAATGAAAATAAAAAAGTGAGATATTTATTTGGACAGAGTGAGTCCACACAGAGGAGATTTATTTGTACAGAGCTGATCCCACACTGAGAGAGGAAGCTTGCGCAGAGGCTATTGGGAAAAGAAACTAACGCAAGTTTCGATTTTGAGAGATGGACGTGAATATTTTCACCACACTCTCTTTAACATTTTTCATATTCATTTCTAGATATTTTCAACTTTCATTTAGAATTAAATTTTATGTTTTATTTATCCTTAGTTCATGGCCAACCCTTTTACCTTGAAACAATGTTTGAATAAAATTAGGATCTTCTTTTAGAGTCTGAAAACTTTCAGGACGAAAATTTTGTTCTCCCCAACAAAAATATAAATAATTATGTACTTTTTATGGTAAAGTGAATTTAAAATATGGTGAGTTGGATGAGTGTTTTTTTTTTATTGAGTTGAATGCCATATTTCGACTTAAAGAAGAAACTAATCTTCAACCAATATCTTAGAGGTAATCAATCATCCTAGACATTATTATTTCCCCTGACTAATTTATAGTTTAATATAAATGTCTCTACCTGAGGTAACATTAGAAAATACTAAAACTTTTAGAAGGAACATCTGCTTAATTGATTACATATTTTAATATTCTCCAGACAATCCAAATTTCACTTAAAAATTTTAACTTACCTAATAGACATTATTTCTAACAACATTTATCTTTTAATCCATATGTTATAAAAAAATAAAAAATTATTGTCGCTTTTAATTTAACTATTTTGCAATATATATGACATATAGCTCAAATATTGTTGGGATTTCAATCGTGCCANATATATATATATATATATATATATATATATATATATCATAGTCCAGAAAACGTCCCAAAGTACATTTAGTGGTCTCGAGTTTTAAAGGTCATTCACTGTGCCACTGCCTGAGCTAAATTAGGAAAAGATAATATCTGTTAATTTATCCTAGGTGTAATACCTAGAAGTAGTGTCCAACAAATATAGTTCAAACTCCACACACACACCAATTTTACTATACACTATTTTAATTATATTGTAATGTATTGTAATATATTATAATATATTAAACATAGGTAGTTTTAAGATTAATCGTCCTTAGTGCTTTTAAATATTTTATTGACTGTCAAGGGTGTCCTGGATTTTAATGATAATTTTCTCTCTTCTTTTAATAAGTTTCTCATCTACTGGCACTACATTCATTACTGATATTCAACAACTGTTGATATAACTATGTGGAGAAAATTAAATTCTATGTTTGTATAGAAGCAATATTTGATTTATTTTGACCAAAAAATATTTTTTATAAAAACTGCAAAAGCTCTTATCTTTTGTCACGTCCCTTACATCCCCACCTTTAGGTTGTGTCTACAACTTTGAAATTAATATAAATACATGTTTTTTTAATAAAAGCAATATAGGAACTATTTACTGAAATTGAAAGGTCCTAGTTGTTATTTTATTTTCTATCACCGAGTCTTGGCTCAAGTATATACAAACATTAATTACAATCATGGAATAGGGATAAGTAGTCTACAGAAGTTAGAATTTAAGAGGAATTTTATCTGCAATTTTGGCTAGAGAAAGTGAGAAACAACTTAACGTGAGAAAAATCTGTATACCCGATTGGGATTCGAACCCTTATCACTTGCAAATAGAACCTAATACGAGAATGATTTGATAGAACTCACCTCAGTGGCGTAGTTGGCTAACGATTTAATCGTGTTGAGCTCGACTGCTGAGGACGGGGAGATCGAGGTTGTAATCTCGGTCGGGTGAACTGGGGGTGGTTTTTCCTAAATTGTTTTCCACTCTCCCTCCACGCAAATGCGGGTTCACTTCCTCTAATTCAACCTACCCCATTCCTAATCCATTAGCGTAATTAGTACTTAAAGCGTATAAGACGAACGGGTAGTAAGACAGGGTGCTAAATATTATTATTATTATTTGATAGGCCAGTATTTTCCACCTGTGGGTCACGAGAAGTCAGAAGGTGTGCAGAAAGAAGTTTGGAATAAGATCAAAAATAAACTAGAATGATATGTTAATATTTGGACATCCCTAATCAGCATTAATTTTAAAATACAAAAATAATTATAGAGATTTTTTACGTTTGAACTTTTATACACAATCTTAATAATCTATTTTATTTAATGCTAAAATTACTCCACGAAAAATGAAACTTGTGCCATTTTTAGTGCGTTGTGCATTGTAGCGTTGTCTTAAGATCGATTTAGGTTGAATCAAGCAGTCACGGGGGCGTGTAGCAGTTCATAGTTTTAAAATAAACATTAATGTGGACCTTGAATAAAATGTTTATGATTAAATAAAAAGTTCACGTGCTTATTGAAGTTAAAAGGTTTTGATAATAAAACCTAAATAAATATACTAAAGCTGTTTTGTTTAATTGTTTTACCATTGCATTGTTAATTAAGGTACACCAAAAGTATATGTACTCGGTAAGTTTATCAATATGGTTATTTATGGACGTATTCTATGATTTAGGGATGAGGAAGATATATAATTTTAAAATAACCCTTTTTAGCGCGGAAAGTTGATGGGTAAATCAATCTCAGGACATCAAACCAAGATTCGAAACTTGACCTACCCATCACCGTCAATCCACTCTATTGCAAGATTAACGCCTTTGGCCACATGACCTCCAGTGTGGGTATTAACAATTCCTGTTTTAGAACAGACTTTTAATTTCATAAAGCTCAAAAAATTATCAATAGAAAGAATATGATAGCTAAATCAAAAGCGTGCGACTTTTCGTCAATATCTAAGGCTTATTTATTTTGGGATAAAAAATAAAAATGCAGTCATACCTATTCCAATACCTATCTTTTTTTTTATCAAACCCGAGTTATTTAGTATAAACTATAAAAATGTGGCTTCTTGTGATGTATTCTATATTAATACCGTTTAAGGGGGGACTATTTCAACACAATCGCTTGGAGTTGACATCAACGTGACAGCTAAGGTGGAAACAAAAGAAACTATTTCAAACCAAGAATATTTAAATCTGTATTGAGTTCGTAGAACTATAATATAGCAAAAAAAACAATTTAAAATGTGGCCTACTTATGGGTGTTTTAGGCCTCTAACAGAACAAAATAAAAGCCTATTAAAAAAAGTACATACCTCAACCACAAAATATTAAAACATCTATATTTTATTCAAAATCAATCATTGCATTTATTTTTATTTAAAAAAAAAGGGGACATCAGTGTGAAAGAGGATGGAAACCTATTTTTGAAAACCAAAACTTGTATCCAGCCCTAGTTTGAAACCCGATATTTAGAGTCAAAATGAGAATCTGTGATTGCTATACCGACACAACTGGTTAAATTAATCCACGTATTTACGACTTTTTGTTCTCTTTAATAATAAAAGTATGCAAATATAAACAAAATGAATTAATTAAAATCTCACAATTAAATGGAACGAAATTAATTGGATTAGGAATTTATTGACTTTTTTTTACTTCGTAACAGAATTATATTAAATCACCTTTTTATAATTGCAATTTGCACATTACATATAAATATTGTAATTAATAATTAAATGTAATACTGTTTAATACGTCACGAGAAAAATAATTAATGGATGTTTGTGGCCGTCCATTTTAGCTTTAAGTAATGAAGTGAGAAATAGTCACAGTGAGAACTTCAAACAGACCTAAGGGGTGAGAAAATAAAGGGGTGGATATTGAATAGTTATATTTTTATCCTGTTTCGTCGACTTTAAGGTGGGAATGTAAGACACGCGAGAAAAGATTAGTGTTTTTGCAGTTTTCATAGCAAAACTTTTTTTGGTCAAAATAGACCAAATATTGATCCAGTATAAAACATAAAGTTTAATTTTCTTCACATTTTGATATAAAAAATTCTCAAATATCTGTCATTGCTGTCCTGGAATTTAATAACAACTTTTTCTTTTCATTTAAAAAGTGTGTCTACTCGTGTCAGATATTCAACAACAACTATTGATATCGCCAAGTGAATAAAATTAAACTTTATGTTTCTACTAAACCAAGATTTTATTTTGGTCAAAAAAACTTTGTTTTAAAAAACACTGGCCTTTTCTTACGCCCTCTATATACCCACCTTAAGGCTAGTTAAAATGTTGTTGGTAAACATAGTACTATTTTGTGGAGGGTAAAAACTACTGCCATAAAATATGTAGTATCTGATGCTATTTATGAATATTTTATGTGTTAATTAGACAGAAGAAGCAAAAATTTAAGGATGGAAAAATAAAAAAAATAGGACAGAGGAGGGTTTTTCGTGGTGATGGTCTGTTCTGCAAACTACCCATATTTAGTAAAAAAAAATAAAAAAAAAAAGTATGGTTTTTTTTCTCTCGTTCTCTCGGTGTGGTGGAGAGAAAATTACGTAACTACAATCCAATTTAGGGAGAACAGATATAAATATTACTAGCTCTACTCTCACGTGTTCATACGTCAAGTCATATGACCTGCAGCTCTCACTTTTGATAGATCAATACTTACAAGGACGTATAAAATAGGGATTTGGGGGTACCCTCCCCCTGTAATTTTATGCACCCACCTGCAGGGGACGTACATATATATAGACGTATAAAGACTTGTACTGGTTAAAATTATACTAAATTAAACATATCTAATGAAGGGTCGCTACCCCAGCTCTCTTCCCTTAGGTCGTTGTTTCGTAAGAATGGTTATGGGAAAGTGTTGTGGCTCATGAGACATATATACATGTTTAAGAATCAAATAGCCAAAGCGATTATTTATGCTTTTAGTGAAAATTACTCCAGCTCTCATAATCTTAAAATTGATAAATTACAACTGATTCTATTCCCGGTTCCATGTTTCATTTTTCAATTTTCAAAATATGATATCTAGATGGCTTAATTCTCCCTAAAAGCATAAATAATAGATTTGACTATTTTATTCTTAAACATGCAATCCCTTATAATTATAATAATTGTACAAGTGGCGGAAATAGGCCAACTACAGAGTTGAAGGTGGCTGCGTTATCTGATAGCTTGTCATCTTAATAAAATCACACATTTGTATCCGAACATTTCCACACGTCCATCATAGACTCTGCCATAAAAATATATACATGTGTTTTGATGTTATTTGGTGAAAGGTGTTACTCGCCTACAAAAAAAAATTGCTACATTAAATGTGATTGTGTTTGAATTTTGATAACTAAAAACTTAAGAAGTATGAAGAGCATAATGCCAGTGACACGGGCGTTAATTAACGTGTCTAGGTTCGATACTGTTGTCTGTCACGACGTCTGGAACCTATTTCCGTACTTGACGTATGGTCTACGTCCAGATAGTTCGCTGGATCTTAGAGAGAGCTTCTTTCCGAAAACTACATCCATCACTAGCTTGAAAGGTGTCTTATTTCCCTTAGTTGTTATGTCTTCTTGACCAATTAGCGAGGAGAATATCCTTCAAGTAGGGATGATTGGCAACTCTAAGGGAGTCTTGTTAATAATTGACCTACATCCAATATGGCGTGTGCATTCAGGAATCTATTACTTGGCTGACTGACATTCTGGTTCAGGATGACTTCATCGATCACATTACATAACTTAATTAGAACACAAGAGAATAATATTGCAATCGGACAAAGAACGTTACAGAAGCGGTATTTTATTTATTTTAACCCTAAATTTTTGTTGTCATAAAAACTACAAAAATGTTTACCTTTAATTAGCGTTCCCTTCCATCTCACGTAAAACACAGTAAATTTGGGATCTCAAACGTAAAAATAATTTTGATAATGTCAATAATAATTCTAAACTTTATCTTAGCCCTGTTGATGCAGTCTTACATATACATTTTTTTTAAACTTTAGCTCATATAAAATTCAGTGTTAAAGTTAAGTTCATTCATCACATAAGACGTGAAAGAGACTTATTTCGACGAGTGGATCATGAATAATAAATACATTAGTTTAACATATCAAGCACGCCCTTCTTGGAATGAAATAATCTTATCTTGTAGTGTTTTTTATTTATCTAAATAGCAGTTCTGAATATACAAAAACAATCCTCAATTACATTGCATATCTTGAATATCTATTAAAACATTACTCTAAATTCTTGCAAAATGCTGGATGTATATTTCTCACCATTTGGATCAATCTCAAAACTGCAAAATTTTATACTAAAAGTAGTTGAATATTATTTAATATTACCATTTTGATACTTTTTAAAAAAAATTACAAAACTTTAACCAAAAGGCATATACTACTTCAGGAGAATTTTGGTAATTTTCTCTTTCATTTTGACGTGAACAATATTTTTAAATAACAAACATTTCTTAAATAATTAGGTATTTATAAAATACCTCCTTTTCTTTAACGGTAAGAGTAAGCAACCTTCTTAATTGTATTTTTTATGGGAAGTGGGGAATTACAGCTGAAAGTACTTGATAGTTATAACATTTGAAGAAATTAACTAATTGTTAATGAATGTGGTAGTTACATCATATAGATAATTATATTACCTTATTTTGGTAAGAAGAACAGTATCTGGTAGTAAGTAAAGTTACTGAATGAATATTAATATATTCATACATCAAGTCATGTTATCTGCAGCTATCATTTTGATAGATATTATCAATACCTATAAAATCATGAACCGTTTTGAAATAATAATATATTTAAATGTTATCAATGTTGACAGTGACTAAAAATTTGAATTTTTAAACTGTTCTTCCAACCAAAAGCAAGCTTATAAACTATATTTCGAAAAGGTGTTTTATTTGTTTGGTTTTAGATAAATTAAGATTAAGGTTTTAGTACAAAAAATATTTTATTATTCCTTTCAAACATTTATATTAGTCTTAATACCCAATAACGTAATATATTTTGAAGTATTTCTTTTAAAGAAAAAAAATTGTGTTTGATTTTGATGATTTGTTTTAAGGGTTAATATTTCGATGTTTATACTATGATTTTTATCATATCTTATTTTGAAGCTTCTATATAAAACATGCGTGGGATTTTAATATACTTTGTTCTCTTTTCAAAGGTAAATCGTAATATTTTTTTATAAAAGTCCCTTTTCCAAATAATAAAAGAAGAAAGCAAACCCCGAAGGGCATATTTATTATTATTATTATTATTATTATTATCACCATTTCTGAATGTTTGTGATAGACTCAGAGATAAACATCCCTTTTTTAAGTACCATCTGAGGAGTTTACTACAGTGTTACCACTTTCTGAAAATAAAAAGTCTCTATATGCTATTATTATTATTATGTAATAAGTTTGTTAATAAATACTTAAAAAATTTCTATGGTGTATTAGAAAATAAATATTTTTGAAATGTCTTACCATTTTCAACTTTTCTCCCTAGATGAAAATGTACAATATAGTATTCTTGCAAGTCGTAATGTGAGGCGTTTCCGACAGTGTTGCCGCTTTCAGATATAAAAAAAATCTACGCTAAGTAGTTATTACTGTACAATAACGTCATAAAATACTTGTACCTATAAAATGTATCTATTAAATTCTAAGCTTTACATTATAAAACTTTACATCTCTCCCCCCTCTTTTTTCTCCGCGTTATATAAATGTATACTATTGACATGAAATATGCTCACCACCTGACAAACAAAATATTTATCACACGTTAAACTTTAAAGGTAATGTAAAAATTTAATACGTTTAACTAAGTCGGAGGCTGGGGTTCAAAACCAACCTTATGATCTAATGATTTTATGTTTTTTTCTTTTAGGCTGTTTTCTATTTTCAAGTGATAGACTGTATGGTTCCATACACATTCACTATACCAATTATGTTTCCGTATGATTAAATATTTACCTATACGAGCATTATAGTGTAAGACTGGACTAACCATAACCATTTTAACGTCTTAAATATCTTCATCGAAGGGTCTTTGGAGTAAACGACTGGCCTGTTAAGTCTGGTATAGTGGTAATAGGTAGGTCTAGGCACGAATCCTGACTGAGTTTACTAATAGGGTTATTTTCTCGATGGTTTTCCACCCTACCTCCACGAAAATAGAGCTACGTTTCCTTTAAACTCTACTTTCCTTAGCTCTATCATAATGAAGTCTAAATATGCTTGGGTAGTAAGACGCAGAGCAAAAAAAACTATAAAAGTACATTTTAACTAATTATCATGTTTTGGGATTAAAGAGTATTTTAATTAAATTTCAAATAGGAGAGAATAGAACAGATTATAGATATTTTAACCCACCTCGGTGGCGTAGTTGGCTAACGCGCTAGTCATGTTGAGCTCAATTGTTGAGGACGGGGAGATCGAGGTTCGAATCTCGGTCGGGTGAACTGGGTGTGGTTTTTCCTAAATGGTTATCCACTCTCCCTCCACGCAAAGGCGGGTTCACTTCCTCTAATCCAACCTTCCCAATTCCTAATCCATTAGCGTAGTTAGAACTTAAAGCGTATAACCCGAACGGGTAGTAAGACGCGGTGCTAAATAATAAATAGTTATTATAGTTATTTTAAATATTTTTCTATCAAAATTGTATTTTAATTTGTGCTTTTTTTTAAAAGCTTGACCCGCTTTAGGGGAACAAATGCTCTTAGCAGTCACTCTTGCAATAAACTTGATTACAAATAACATGGAGGCTGGTGTTAGAATCCCGATCGAGTGTGTTAAACAATTTATTTCCCTAAAGGTGTTCCTCCACGCAAATGTGGATACACTTCCTTTAAACTCAAGTTACATCATCCCTAACACATAATTCTGATTTAGTGAATGTGCGTATAGCCCGAACGTAGATAAATAAATAAGTGGTATGATATGAATTAGTATAATGTAGATAAAAGAAATAGAAAGTCAGTGCGAGTGTGGCATTCTTGACACTGCGACCACTGAAAACTGTACACAGGTCATTACTTACTTGCTTTAGGGCATTAGAAACTCGAATGTCAATTGCCGCAATTAGAAAAGTACGTCACCTATCTATATATTGAGTTAACTTTATCCTTTATCCATCCCAACTCATCACACCCTATCCCTATCTTGAGCTAGTTCTCGCCATTCCACCTCATCACACCCTATCCCTATCTTGAGCTAGTTCTCTCCATTCCACCTCATCACACCCTATATCTATCTTGAGCTAGTTCTATCCAGCCCACCTCATCACACCCTATCCCTATCTTGAGCTAGTTCTATCCAGCCCACCTCATCACACCCTATCCCTATCTTGAGCTAGTTCTCTCCATTCCACCTCATCACACCCTATCCCTATCTTGAGCTAGTTCTCTCCATTCCATCTCATTACACTATATCCCTATCTTGAGCTAGCTCTATCCAGTCCACCTCATTACACTATATTCCTATCTTGAGCTAGTTCTATCCAGTCCACCTCATTACACTATATCCCTATCTTAAGATAGCTCTATCCAGTCCACCTCATTACACTATATTCCTATCTTAAGATAGCTCTATCCAGTCCACCTCATTACACTATATTCCTATCTTGAGCTATTTCTCTCCATTCCACCTCACCACACCCTATCCCTATCTTGAGCTAGTTCTCTCCAATCCATCTCATTACACTATATCCCCATCTTGAGCTAGTTCTCTCCATTCCATCTCATTACACTATATCCCTATCTTGAGCTAGTTCTCTCCATTCCATCTCATTACACTATATCCCCATCTTGAGCTAGCTCTATCCAGTCCACCTCATTACGGCATATTTATTTCAGGCCCATTCTAATGTTATCCTTTCATCTGTGTCTATGTCTTCTAAAAAGTCCCTTCCCATAGGATTTGCCAGTCAGTACCTTGAACACGATTCTAGAATTTCCCATTTGCTCTGTATGCTCTGCCCAGCGTGATCTACGAGACTTGACTATCCTAACAATGTCTTGTGATAAGGATAGGTTATTAACTCATCATTATATAACCTCTTCCACTCCCCAGTAGCTTCATCACTTTTTGGACTTAAGCACCTTGTTACGGAACACCCTTAATTTGTTTTCATCACTTTTTGGACTTAAGCACCTTGTTACGGAACACCCTTAATTTGTTTTCGTCATATAAGGTAAGAAAGAAACCATGTCTCACACTCAAAAAGAACTGCCAGTAAAATTAATGTTTTGAATATTCTGAGTCTTACTTATATTATTTGAAAGAAGGCACTATATCAACAAATTACTGACCAAGGGATAGCATGCATTTTCCAAATGTACTCTTTTCCTAATTTCCAATATAATTGTTAACATTTTTCCTAAATGTTTAAACTCATTGGCCCTGTCAAATGACACGTTGCTCGAAGTAATTACTATTGTAATTATATTTTAAATTGCATCAGACCTTATCCAACAGTCCACCAATCTCTTTTCTCGCGGATCTGTCTAGGATTTCTGATAAACGAGATATTAAATACAAAAAAGCCGTTACGGATCAACTTTAAGATCTTTGATAACTTTAATTGACATTACTCACCCTGTCGTCGCCTGCCGGATTAGATTTACTTTCTCCCGACACTTTATTACTGAAACGTGTATGCTCAAGCACATACATACATACATACACACACACACACACACACACACACAAATCAACCCCCTACCAATCTCATTCCTCGCCCCTGGATACGTTCATGGGAGCTAAGTTAACAACTCGTTTGAACTTTGAAACGTAGGCAGAGAATGAGTAGGAGGGAGGGGGGTGATGGAAGGAAGGGCAAGGAAGCGGGTGCTACTGTTGGGCCCCGTGCAATCACATAAACGAACCTCGGAGGTAGCTGCCGTCGGCCTCGTGCAATCACATAAACGAACCTCGTAGGTAGCTGCCAAGTAAACAAAGGCGTTTACTTGTAGTAATATTTGTTAAGAGTGCGCTTGTCATTTTCACGTGGCCATACAAGTTCATGATAATTAATACACCTTCAGCGGCAGAACAAACTCAGCGCCAGTGTGTTTGACTGGCGTTCCAGGTGGATCGGCCGATAAAGAGAGTGATTTCCCCTCTCTCCTTCCCCCCTCTACCCCATCTTCTTTCAGAGAAGGTCACGTTTTTTTTTTCCTTCAGTTTTGGTTTTCAGCACCCCTTCTCACTACGCGTGTCTATTAACTACTTTGGGTAATTTATATAACATCTAAGGTAGGATTTAGGTGACACCTTGTTAAACTAACCAGATCTACTTACATGTATTCATTCGAAAAACCACATGATCTTTAAAGACAATGCGTTGATTTTTTTTTTTTTTTTTTTTTT
>CABFVX010000154.1:0-34350 GCA_902151425.1 Timema shepardi | reverse complement strand
ATTTTTTTTTTTTTTTTTCATTTTTGGTAGTCAAAACTTTCACAAGAAAATATTTGTTTTTATTATTTTGTTTTTCTTTTAACCGTGTTTACATCTTCTGCTAGCTGTCAATTACCACCACTCTTACAGAGGATGGACTTTAGTATTGATAAGAAACACATCATTTAGTATAATTTTACCCATATTTGCGTGGAGGGATGGTTAGAAACCATTTCGGTTCGGCCAGTATTCAGACTTAAACCTCTTTGTTACCAGCAAAGCTGACATTGAAATGTAGACCACTTACCCTCAATCGTGGGTTTTCCCCCATTTTAAATATATCATTCGCCTTTTACCAATTATCTTAAAGCCCCGGGACAATGTGATAAACGTAAACTTAAGCATACTTTTGAAAAATCAACATATGAGTGATTATTTTTTTAAATAACTGTTATTATTCAATAACACATACTTTATCATATAGTAACGGTATATTATATTTTGTAACAAAAATTTCAATTATCAGTTATCGGTAAACACCCATCAAATGATTTTCTTTAGATAAAAGAATACATAATTTATTGATCATGTCAGTCACACCCATTATACACATTATGAACAAAAATAACTATAACAATTTGCGAAGTACAATAAAAATCCATTAAAATGAACCCCAAAATTTAGAAATTCCAGATAATTTGAACAAACTTTTTGAAAAACGTGGGGAAAATCAAACTAAGTCAAATGAATATATATTTTATGGTTAACAAATTCAAAGCTATAAGAGAATTGTAAGAAACATTGAAAGTGTATCTATAAATCCTAAGTATATATTAATAAAATTAGAGTTTGATTGTCTGCAATGAGAACTGCACTATATCTACCACAACGCAGAGGGGTGAAATTTTAAAATGAGTAGAAACTGTGCACAAGCATGTGCATTTCAAAATTGGGATTTTAAAATTTTGATTAAATTTAAAAAAACTGGTTGGAAGCAAAGCAATATGTTTCCTACCTCTGCGTGCTATAGATCTTGCTTAGTGCTCATCACATACAAACAAAGAATATAGATAAATGTATAGATAACTAAAGATAGTAAGGTCCCGGGCAGAGCAGGGCTTAAACTAATTGACTTTAAAGTAACCTTCTACGTACACTCAATAATCTACACCCAATATCATTGTTGAGGTAACTGCAGGTCTTATGGATAATAGCTTTATTTACGCTCTCTCTGTCAAGTGTTGCCAAATCCCCTCGCCCTCAGCTATGTCTAAAGGGGGTGTGCTAGGCTAAGGAGGAGCTAATGGCAACCTCAATAATCCAGAGTTGCGAAATTTGTCTTGTATTTAAGGGGAGTTAGATTACACAAAATGAGAAAATGACAACGCTGTTTCCCAATAGTAACCATGCGGACTTTATCAAGTTCATTCAAATGCAATCTAAAATTAGTCAAAATACTCTGTAGCCCTGTAGACTAGGGTGACCATTCGTCCCGGATTTTCCAGGATTTTTAAGACATACTGCTTTTAGGATTAAAAGTTTTTAATTTTTTTTTTAATCACCACACTTAATTAACTATGTAAGCTTTGGATATTCCTGTTAAGTTTTTATAAAGAAAATTTAATTTAATAATTTAATTTTTGAAGAAAAAACTTCAGTAAATAAAAATAGTTAGAAATGTATATTAGATTTTTTTTCTAAAATATATTTACATAATTTATTTAAAATCATATATACTGTCTAAAATATAAATACCGAATTTAATTATATATTTATGATTATAAATTCAATTGTTAAATTAAAATTCTAAAATTATACTTATGTTGAGTTTTTTCTTGGACTAGCATGAGTATAAATAGTCAACCTACACTTGACCCGTCCATATTCTCCCAGTTAATCTAAATTTTATTTGATTCAGTTCCAATTGGATCGTATTAATGAGGTACTCCCATATCCCAAACTATCGGAAATTATTCATCAATAAAATACCTTTAAATATTTTTTTCCCTCTGAAAACCCCACTTATAGTTTTATTTATAAGTTCTAAAACTCTCACAACATCCATTTGAGATCAAATCGTTAGACCCATTTTCAAAAAAAAATTCTATTTTTAATAATTGTATTATAAACTAAATTATATACTGGTCTGAATGAAAGTTGGTTTATTTGAATTTATCTAAAGAATGAACCACAAACAGAAATTAGATCTTGAGGTGACATCTGAATCATACCAAAATATAATATTCCTTTAAAGTTTTAGGGATGTGTTTCTATTACAGTAGAACACGAATCTAAAACAAATTTCAGCTATATCATCATACTTCGTTGGAGATTTCTATATTCAAATTAGCAAACTTCCTCTCTAGTGTAAAGTGTAGCTGGTATGTCTGTATTTAAATACAGCTTTAATAGTACAGTTACAAATGCGATGAAAGTTTACCTTTTCGGAGAGAAGTGACTTTATTTCGTAGTTAAATTATTTTGTGATGTTATATTTTGTTAGATGCATCCAATTTCAACTGTCTAAAGATATTATTCGTATATAGAATAGTCGCACAATGATGGGCAGTCACTCTAAAATATTAGGCTCACATTATATTGGATTGTCGTTAATTGGGATATTGAGGTTCGATTCCAAGTCGAGTTCACTTGGGTTATTTTTCTACGTTTCTTTTATCCCTGTTTTTTTCCCATACTTTCTCCGCAACATTGCGAACACCTTGATTTAACCTACTCATCCTTACCACTTAGATTAAGTTTTTAATGAGCCATGTATTCAATCTTTTATAAAACCTTCTTAGATTTAATATTTTGATAAGAAGAGTGACCTTTTTAAAATTTAATTTGAGATAGTTTGACGTACACGTTCTGAACCGACTGGTTAAATCAGCACATGACATAAATGTACATTAATCTAAAACAGAGTGATTTTAAACTATCCATTATGTGCATCTAGCTAATGAAAAAGAATCAGAAAAATCAACAAGGAACACTCATTTTATGCTGACATTGTCAAGATGTAGGCCTTTCTGTATTTACGTTATACATTTTTTTTTATTATGATTATTTAGCACCACGTCTTACTACCCGTTCGGGTTATACGCTTTAAGTACTAATTACTAATTACTAATCAGGAATTGGGAAGGTTGAATTAGAGGAAGTGAACCCGCATTTGCGTGGAGGGAGAGTGGAAAATCATTTAGGAGAAACTATCCCCAGTTCACCCGACCGAGATTCGAACCTTGATCACCCCTGTCCTCAGCAGTTGAGTTCAACACAACTAGCGCGTTAACCAACTACGCCCCCGAGACGGGTGTTATAGATGTTATTTTATCCATAGTCGATGTTAGAATTATATTTAATAGCTGTTCTAAAAATTGTTAAATGTTTAAATATATCATAATTAGTGACATATTTCAAATCAATCAAAAACTTTGTAAATTTAGCGTAGCACCGTACTTGAGATGTTCTCAATCTGACTATAAAACTGACCATTACATTCTGATCCAGGTAGGTGTTGTCCTATATTTAGTGTAGCACCGTACTTGAGGCGTTCTCAATCTGACTATAAAACTGACCATTACATTCTGATCCAGGTAGGTGTCGTCCTATATTTAGTGTAGCACCGTACTTGAGGCGTTCTCAATCTGACTATAAAACTGACCATTACATTCTGATCCAGGTAGATGTCGTGCTCTATTTAGTGTAGCACCGTACTTGAGGTGTCCTCAATCTGACTATAAAACCGGCCCTAAGTTGGCAAAAAACTGTCAGAGTTGAATAAACAAATGGGGCCTAGACATTAAACCTAAATTTAAAAAAGTTATTCCATTTAACCGCTCATATATCTATTTGAATTTTGAACCAACCTATAATCATTATAAACACTTTAAAAAGTAAACATAAAGGAAAAACCTCAACACGTGATGAAACCACACTCAAAGATTGACAAGACCCCAAAAACCATCGTGACCCGGAAGTAGTAAACCATTGTCTTAAACATATCTAATGTACCAAAACAGAACATATCCAAATGTAATAGCATCTCCAAGTTTATTTGTCGATTAGCATAAGTGGAGGTAATTTACTGTGACAATGTTTCCAACCCTGGCTAAAGTTTTAAGAATGGTAGCAACAGTTTCTAGTAAACAGAACGCGAACTTCAACTTCTGAACTGAAGTTTTGTCTGCGCAGCGTTCCATATTCTCTCGGAACTCTTATCAAACTTGTTGTCTGGTGTTTGTTCTGTCAAATGTTTGAAGAGAGGCCTTAATGGTTTGTTGAGAAAGGAGGTATGGTGTTTAAGAAAGGGATTCTCTTGCACCATTTTGTCTTGAGTTGGGTTGGAGAGCTGCGATGAGCAAAGATATTTAGTTGAATATTTCGACAAGTATTTGTGAAGTGAATGGAATCACTACTAACTTGTCTCATTGTCAGTTTAGAATAAATACATATGGTTAATATACATAGACGTTTGTGTGTTTTTGTGTCGTCTCAATGGCATTTGAGCTGTTACATTAACAGTGACAAAATCTGTAACATATTTATTGACACACTTGGATTGTATTTCTTAAATTGCTTTTAAGAAAATAGTGTTTATACCAGTGTTAACAAGCTTGGAACGTTTATAGTTATAAAAATAAAATATAGTATTTTTAAATATTACAAAACAATTACAAAACTGGTCAAGGATTTCGAAAAAAAAGTTAATTTTGTTTTGGTACCACGTCTTACTACCTGTTCACGCTATATAAATATTTACTAATTACGATAATAAGTTAGGGATGAGTTATGTTGAATTTTAGATTAATTGTATCCGCATTTACGTGGAGATAGATAGAGAGTGGAAAAACATTTAGGGAAAGCCACCCTCAGTACTCCAGACTGGTATTAAACCCCTTATATCTCTGTCATCGGCAGGCTAGTCTATTGTGAGAATGACGCCTTAGATCAGTGAAGCAGGTTTCAATTTAATTTAATTTCAAACAAACTCAATATACACATTAGACTTATCTAAAACCTACTAGAGTTATTATTAAGTGGAATATATTTTCTTTTGGCGCTCGTCAATCGGGCTAAATGTGTCTACAATTTCGAGAAAAAAGTATTATATATTTTTTTATGGAATGTCCTTACTTTTCCACAGCATGATGCTCAAATATGTATTGAGCATCGATGTGTATGGATCGTTATTCCCTGCTGACGCTGTAGAATTTTGATATCACCTTTATTACAGGGTGTTTGTTTTATAAAATAATAGACAGGCTTTTGTTAGAACTGGGTCCCTCATATCTCCTCATTAAATGATCAAAAAGATCAGGTGGTGAATTGAGTACAGATCTATTGTGTTCGATAAAAAAAAAGAGTAAATCCATTTAAAATGTAAATAAATTTTTATGATCATTGTTGCATATAATTTGTTTTTTAAAACGATTTGTTTAAACAATCCATACACACACACACACACACACACACACGGGGAACTTGCCTTGTTTGTATGGAAGAAAGCAAAATGGAAAGCGAAGCTTGGGGGGTTAAGGATTATAATTACGGAAATCAGGCGTAACTGAATCATATTTGAATTGATTGAAAAATGACATCTGGACGTGGGGTTCGAACATCATAGCTTTTGGCTTAGTGTGCCAATCC
The DNA here is from genome assembly GCA_902151425.1 of Timema shepardi. Classification (NCBI taxonomy): domain Eukaryota; kingdom Metazoa; phylum Arthropoda; class Insecta; order Phasmatodea; family Timematidae; genus Timema; species Timema shepardi. Next base: position 28,722 of record CABFVX010000154.1, on the reverse strand, counting down.
TCTACCACTGATCTATCCAAATATCGTCCCGTGCTAAAATAACATTTGAGTGGTAAAAATGCAATTGATTTTATTGAATCTATGTGTATGGTACCCAAATCGCTTCTCCCATCCCCCCAAATGTTTCCCATCTTCCCCTAACTAACACCCGAATGTTTTGGAAGACATCATTTTATTATTTTGTAAATAGTAGAATGTTGGTTGACTGAAACTTTCAGAAAATACAGAAATATTATTGTTTGCTGTCAACATTCATAACACACGCGCAACGATGGTCAAATGGTGTATGGAGTCACTCTCGTAATATACTAGACTCCTGATGACGAGGAGATTGGGGTTCGAATCTCGATCGGGCGTACTGAGAGCGGTGTTTTTCCTAAGTGTGTTTTATCCTAAAATTAGTTCCCCTCACCATCCACACAGATGTGGGTAGCCTTCTTCCAAAATTCTACTGTCCTCATTCCTAACACTTTCGCGTATAGCCCGGACCCGGAACCGGATGGGTAATAAGACGCGATGCTAAAGAGAGAGAGATAGAAATATATAGATAAAATATATATAGGTTCTGTGTTTCATAATTTTTCTTTCGAATCTCTAATATTTAGTTATGTACAAATTTAGTCAAAGTAAAAATATTTAAAATTTAATTATTTTTTAATGTGGTAAGGCTTTGTGTCACTGACAACCGATATTTTGTGTTGCATGTCCATTACGTCATAAAAGACAAAAAGTACAATTTGTTATTAAATTAATTATATTAATAGTATTTTATCCTTTATTTTGTGATTTTGTTAATCTTTCAACTACATAGGTATGAATAATTCATTTTACCAAATTGCTTAAAATTGTTATTTGAAGTGTTTTCATAAATTGTATTCGAGATACGTTTTTGAGATGTTAACGATTCTCTAATCTTTCGAACGCCATAGGATACGATCGTCCCATCTTAATATCACATGACTTGACGTATGGATACGTGAAAGTAGATCTTACAATCTTTCTAGCTGTTATATAAGATTTATCCAATGACAATTTTGGACTGTACTTATCTGTTTTCTTTCCACGCACGCTTTCCCTTTTAGTTTATTTTTCTCTCTTTCTCTCCTCTCGAGTTTTAATATACCCTACCTCACGTTTTGAACTTCTTTTTCTTTCCACGTCCTCTTTTGTTGTCCTTCCCCACCCTTCCCCATCCCCTTTCCCCTCTTTCTTTTGATCTCTTTGCTTTCATCTCTTCCGACGCATTGTAGTTCTGTATTTTATTTGCCCTTTACAATAATATTTTTTGTAATGTGTTTCCTCTTTGCTTTGTACTACTCTAATCTTTTTTGATCGGTTTGCATGATTGTCATAGTATCTAGTTTTTTTTATATATAAATTGATATGGGAAAAAAAAACCTATACACTTATGACGTAGAGAGGGTGTAACGGGAAGGTACAAACCCCTCATGGAACCGGATGGAAACGAACACCTAAGGGGTCAAGCTACATGATTAAAATCATTTATTGGCTAAGGGTATTGTAACATTTTCTATTGTACTCTCCCCAATAAAATGTTTGTACTTTCTCAACATAAGAAAATACATATTATATATTCCGCCTTTGAATTCATGAGCTGGGCACCTTAAAGTTACTAAAACCATTTTAATTGATTAATACATCAGGTCATTTTATAAGCGGCTGTCATTTTTGATAGATATTATCAATACCTATAAAATAACAAAAATAATAGAGATAAATATTATCTCTCTTAGCCAAAAAGAAATATGTTTGAATTTTCTAAACTGTCTTCCAACCCAAATCAGGGTACAGTGATTTTAGCTATTTAAATTTGAAGAAATTAGATGGTGATATTCCGACACCTTAGCTCAGCTGGTAGCGTGTCTGCGTAGTGAACATTAGGTCCCGGGTTAGATTTGGGGCATGGCCGGAGAATTTATCATTTGTTATAATTGGTTGTTTTTTCTTTTAACACTGATGAATTAATGTTTGGGGGGGGGGGCTAAGTGTTATGTCAAGTTTATATTTAAATGGCTCTATAAGTAAAGATAAAACCATTCATTTCATAAATTACACGTTAAATATTTGAGATATTTTGTTTAGATAGATTAATATGGGTGTTTAAGGAAATATTTCAACAGTTGCCTGAAGGGATAATAATAAGCTAATTTTTTTTTAAATCCCCCAAAGTCTTTAATAGTTCGTTTAATTGTCATCATATTTCAAACATATATTATTTATATTTATTTATGAATTATTAAGCATACTAATGCATGATTGTAGGAAATTTAAATATGTTTTTCTATAAAATAATTAACGATGCGTGAAAAGCCATATTAACGCTTTGAAATCCTTTTAAGCTTATACCCCCCCCCCTTCCTCCCCACCTGATAAAATAAAATAAATAAAAGCAAATACTCATGTTTTTATTTAATTAATAGAGTAGACTTTTTAGTTATCACATTTAAACCCATAGTTATTAATGCCTTAATTAAGGATATAGGTGTGAGAAGGTTGTTTGGTGGGAATTTCATCCGTATTAACATAAATATAAAATGTTATTACTTTAGGGTTTGTAAGACGCCTTTCAATGCACCCGACAGGTATTCAAATTAGAGAAAATATTATTAAACAATAAAATTAACTTTTAAATATGAAACTGGAATCTTATTTTTATTCAGTTTCTGTTGCTGTTATTAAGGAAGTGTTTTTGTTTTCTTGTCTTTTATTTGCAAAAAAAAGGGGGAAAAGGTAGGAATTTAATTATTTTAAATAGCGGTTACATATAAGTAATAAATTACATTGTTTATTTGTTTTTTATTTCATTGAATTTATTCATACATGAATTTTTAATAACAAAATGCATCGGTAACTTTTTTTCCAAGATTTCATAAATTACATAAATTAACACTAGTTGCAATAGATATTATCTTCAAATTTTATATATAAATGCATACCGAGAGCTAACTTTAAATTAACAACAGTAATTATTCCATGAACAATATATAGTATGTTTATCAGGTCCGATTCATATACAGATAATAAATTATTTTATATCCTTTGAAATAACAAATTAAAATATCATAAGTGTTTAGTTGGCATCGCCGAGCACTAGACCAAAAGAATAGAAATTGTGATTTATAATTCTATAAATATATTTTATATGAAGCATATAGCTTTGGAACCAAATATCCAAAGCTATTATTAATGCTTTTAGGGCAGATTAATTTATTTTCATAATATGATATAGCTTTGGTTATAATTTCAAATAATTATTGCACAGCGCTGATTGCTTTTTCGAACAACGAACGGCGTTACTATAACAAGAAAATTAAGGTAAACTCATTCCATTCGGTGATCGTCCCTACTACGTATGTTGCACAGAAGGATATGTAATTACCACTTCCATAATTTCCTTAGCTAATGCTATAATTATAGCACAGTAAACTAATTTCCCAACAGCTAACTTGTTTCTGTCGACAGCAACCAATTAAAACTTGTACTTCGTGGGCGACGGAAAGCAGAGATGCTCGATGTATGTATCAAAATTTACTAATAGACAAACAATTAACTTATTTTTTAGTAATCAGTGACAGTGTGTTGTGTAGTTATATTAAAACACCTCTCTAAATTTATGAACTTAAACTTCTTTACAGGCATTAAATGCCAACTGAAATGTGGAAGCCATTAATGTATCATTATTATTGTGATATTTATCTTACAATAGCGTCATCGCGGGCATGGTGAAACTATCTACTACCATCATAAATTCAACTACACTATTTGCCTTAGTAAAATAACGGTTTGGATCTATAAAAAATTAACAACAGTGTATTAAGGTTTTGTCTTGAGTAGTTATAAAGTTAAAATTGTTATGTGTGTGCATGATTTTTCTACAATTATTTACAATCATGTAAATTTATTGAAAATCTGGTATTGGGAGTGATAAAGTTAATGAATAATACATTGATTGAATAAGATGAAAAAATAATAATGATGTATCAGATAATGATTATTTAGAGTTTGGTTTATATTTAAGTCATATGATATTCCTAATGATTTAGCTTATAAGATTAATTTTATTAAACTTTTATTCATGTAATTTACTTATTTTAAATTAAAAATAATTGTAAATAGTTATTTATTATATTTTAACCTAGACAAGGAATTACACCTTAACTTCACTGGATTAAATATCTTTAATAATTTTTTTAGGCACCGTGTCTTACTACCCGTTCGGGTTATTCGCTCCTGTACTAATTACACTAATGTTTTTAGGGATAAGGAAGGTTATATTTATGGGAAGTTTACCTGCTTTTGCGTGGAGAGAAAGAGAGTGTAAAACCTCTTGAGAAAAATAACCCTCAGCACACCCGACCTAGATTCGAACCTTGAGCTCCCTGTCATCGTAATTCTAGTCTACTGCAAGAGTAGCACCTTATACCATGCAGCCACTGAAGTAGGTTTGGTAATCCATTAAAATTATGATATTTATAGTGTTGTTAAAAAAAATATTACATTGTATTAAGTAATAACAAATTTATGTTTTACAAACCTCTCCTTTTTTAAATCAAGTGCCTTTCCTGTTGGTTGCCATCATCATTCCCACATTCTTAGGATCGGATGTGAGAAAGCCTTTTAGTGGACACTCAGTGTAAGTAGAGCATGGGTGGTGGCATCCACTCACACTTGGCGGCGTTCTTGTATACCGCCCTTAGTTTTAATAACTATTATACCCACTTCAGTGGACACATGGCCCAAGGCGTCTCCATCGCAATAGGCTAGACTGCTGATAATGGGGATATCGGTCGGGTGTACTGAGAGGGATTTACCCCAATGGTTTTTCACTCTACCTCCACGCAAATTAAGGTATACTTTCTCTCTAAATTCAACCTTACTCATCTCCAATACATTATCGTATATAATAAATAGACTTATAGCTCGAACGGGTGGCAAGACGCGGTGTTAAAAAAATATATATTAATATATACATCTTTGGAAATAGTTATGTTAACCCTTATTTTTTTTAAATTGGCGGATACCTTTTTGTGTGTAATTTAGCGCTCCATCAAAACGTAGCCTACTTAGGTGTTTTTGTCTTCAGAGCAACAGTATCGGCGAAAATGGCGGGAACCCTTATTTTAGCCACCATTTTCCAAGATGGTAGTGGTTCCCCGAGATTAATTTTCCGGAACTTTTAGACTCCAATTTTCAGCTTATTATGAATGTCCAGGTCAAAACCTAACCATCCTGCATGATATATTAAAAATGTAGCTTAAGTATTATTCAATGTAACCTTTTGTCAATGGTACATATTGTAAAAGAAAATAATAAGCTATGGAAATCAATCAATCAACAACAGTATGAAGAGAGGTTGGAAAACCATGTCGAAAACAGGGTATCTCAATGCACCAGAGATAGTATCAAACTCCGGACCTCCAGGTTATACTCAAACACGCTAACACGAACACCTAACCCCACTGGCTTTCTATGACGTATTAAGAGTGTGCGTGCGCGCAAGTCGGTTATTGCACGGAGCTTTTGAAACCACAAGTGCAGGACTCGAGTTAGAACAATGGGCGCTCATTACAACTTCTCCCCCCTTCCCCGCAATTAAGTAACAATATGTAGGGATTCGTGGGTGATAGGAAGGGTTAGGAGGAATGGAGAGGAGAAAGGTCCTTGCTCCGGCACTCCTACCCCTCTACCCCTTTTCCTCCCCTAAGACCACCGACAGTTTCCGCACCTTTGTCACATTACTACTAACAAGCATAAATTGTGTAAACAGACATCTATAGCTGGGAGTTGCTCCCCTCCCCCCCCCCCTCTTCATCCCCAACCCTCCCACTACTTCTCCCCCTTCCGCACCAACAATACAACGGCGGTGGCGTCGGTGGTGGTGCCATCTGTGTTTCCCAGGCGTTGTCATTCCCTCGTAGCGTTTTGGCACGCCTTCGCGTACAATTCTCTTAGAATTGAGGTATTCGAAAATAGAACACGGTTTTGGAATATTACTTGATTGTTGCGTTATGATTATCGCGAACGGGATGGAAAGTTCCTGAACTATTCACAAACCGTCGTGGTGTCTGAAGGGAACACATTTGCGACCGTCCAAACACGAAAACGGTTCCATTATAAAAGAAACAGCAGTGTGTAAGGTTTACTTGTCTTTTTAAATATTGTCACATCACGTGGACTAAAACAAGGGGAATTTTTGAATAGTTGGGCACCAGTTATGTTCATTTGAAGTATTCTTGTTGTATTTTTTTTTATATTACATAAAATCCAGTTCGGGATGCTTATAATGAAATCTTTTCATCTAATATTTCTTTAAGTTTTCAAATACACGCCTAAAATATGCCCATATATTTAGATAATAATTAGACTAAAAAACTAATTTGATAAATGTACATTATATAGGCCTAACACAAATAAAGTCATTACTAAATAAAATATTCAGTACGTTTGGATAATCTTAAATTACAGAAAAGTGTTTACATTTTCGTTTAAATTTTTCAAACTTTTTATTTGAAGTGTCATTTCTTAGACACAAAGTAATAGGCTATAAATAGCAAACATTGATTTATTATTAGCGATGCTAATAAAACAATGTTTTGTGAAAAGCAATCTTTTTACAAAAGTAATCTTAAATTAAATAATTTAATGAACCCCTCCCAGCTTTATTAAATTATTGATTGATTTTATTTCTTAAATGAACTAAAAGAAAGTCACTTGATCCTAAAATAAATTAATAAATAAGGAAGTTTAAAGAAAATTTATTTTTATACATACATACATGTTAGTAAGAAATCAGACACTATAAGCTCAGATTAATTTTTACTATTTATATAAATTATAATTGGTTTGTTTTAGTGGATTTTATTTAATTTCAATCAATCAAGAAAGGCCTATTATATAATTTGATAATTTAAAAATTGCATGTGCCTGATCAGAAGATGTACCATCATTTCCATTGGCCTATTCGGCAAACAGACAAGGTCTACGAGGTCATCCATAAACCACATAACTCTATTGGGGGAGGGAGAGTTATAATAATTGGAATAGTCCTAACAAACCAAAATGCATTTATTCAGTGGCCTCATGGACTAAGACGTCATTCTCGTAATAGACTAGACTGCCAGTGAGGGTGAGATTGGGGCGCGAATCCCGTTTGAGTATACTTAAAAAAAATAATCCCTAAATGGCGTTTCATTTTTCCTCCATACAAATACGCATACACTTACTCTTAATTCATCCTTCCTCATCCCTAGCACACCAGAATAATTACAATATGTGCGTATAGCCTGAACAGGTAATAAAATGTGGTGCTAAAAATAAAATTAAAATAAATGTTCCATTAATCTATATATTTAAATCGAAAAGCGATTAATTTCGTTATTGATTTCTTTGAGTTATACAACTCAGCCGATTTAAATTTCTTTTTCAAATGAAATAATATACACAGAGGATGCGCTCAAAAGTTTTTAATTTCAAAATTATTCATTGGGGGAAGCTTAAATTCAAGAAAACTACAATTTGTTTCTACATAAATTCCTTGAGCTCTAACAAACAAACTCTAATTTGATTTTTTTAAATAAAAACGTTGACTTTGAGGGTTATCACAATAAAGATGACAAATTTTACAGAGTTACGCCACAAATGTATATATATATATATATATATATATATATATACACAAAGAGAGAGAGAGAGTAGTCAATAAAAGGTTACCCGATTTTATTAAAATGTTGCTGAAATATTTTAAAAAAGTTTTGAAGCTGTATATTTTCAGAAATCGTAAAATGTCTTAGTTTTATCTTGGCTGTACTACACACCCTGTGATTTGAGCATTTAATTAATTTGACGTGGGTACCACACGTTGATATTTATTTCTTGAAAATGGTATCCCTCTTACACACAAATGAATTGACAGATACTTTTTATAAATGGAAAGCTTAAAAGATATTCGTCAATTAATCTATTTGGTCATTTATATCCATAAACTAGCTGAAGTGCCAGGCGTTAACCAGGAAGTTTTTTTAATTCAATAAAACTAGTTATATTTTAAAAATCCCAGCTTTTAGGTGTCTATGTTCGTATACAAGATCCATTAGTTTTTAAAATGCCAGACCTCTTGTGCGGTAGATAACGCGAAATACTCATGACAAACAAATTCTCAATTTTATTAATTTAGATACAACCAACTTTAGTGGCCGCGTGGTCTAACACGCTACTCTCGCAGTAGACAAGACTGCTGAAGACGAGGAGATCAAGGTTTGACTCTTGGTTGGTCGTACTGAGGGTGATTTATCCCAAATGGTTGTTCACTCTCCCTCCAAGTAAATGTGGGTACACTTCCTCCAAATATAGCCTTAGAAGAGAAGGTGGTATTATGGAACCCCAGTTTCATTATAGTGAATTGTAAACAAGGTATAATAGCTACGCCCACATTTTTTGTGCTAAAAGTACAGGTAACTATTAAACTAAATGTTCCAAATTGGATTTTTTGCTAGCATAAATATAAGTATGGTTTTTGAAGGTTTTTGTAAAAAAAAGTCAAAATAATATGGAACCCCACTGTATGTTTTCACAAATATGCTTTAATGTATCTAAAAACAAATATTAAAGTACAAAAAAAAGTTAATTAAATACAAAATAATTTACTCCAATGTGTTTTATTTAAAAAAAATAGAAATGAATAGCGAAGGAGCTAACTATTTACAAAAATCACAAATGTAATTATCCTTTTCAACATAAACGCAATCTTTGTGTGCCCACATAGCGCACATTAGGCATTGCACCCACACCTCCCTATGAGCATCGTCTGCAAACAAGCCATCACAAAACAGACAATCAGTGTCATCTTTAGAAGGGTGTGTCTCCTCGTCGGGAAAGTCGAAAGGAGAATCGACAGACGAGGGTATGTCAATCGAGTCATAATCACTTGAATCGCTGCTGTTGCGTGGTCACTTTACCTTGGGTGTTTTGCCTTTTGTTGGCCTCTTGACACCGGGAGTTGAAGGCTGATCTTTTTGCACATAAATCAATGTTGCTCCCCTTTCACGTCCTCGGCCGTGAATCGAACTTTTTCCCCTGTTTGGTGGTTTTGTATCTGTAGGTTTTTCCATGGACGCCTCCAAATGTGTCTTGTAGGGAGAACCTGTAATCAAGTTATAAGAGCTTGGTTTCCTGCCTCTGTTTGATTTTTTCTTTTTTGGCTGCGGAATTGGCACAATATCCCTTGGAGAAACAGATGATGCCCCTCCTGAACTTTCTGGACGTGAACTGGTGGTTGGTGTTGTTGGTGTAAGGCTTGAATTAATTTGACGTTGTGGGGTGACAGAGATTAAGGATAATCCTGGTGTTTGTGGCATCATGACATCAGTTGGTGCATTCTCAATAGCAGCATGATCTGCAGCAATGAAATCAGCATCTGTTAAAACGTGTTTATTAAATGGCTAGATACCAGTGGCTCTGAAGGCATTCACGGCATATGAACCATTGGTGCACTGTAGACAAGCAGTTACTAAGAGTCCTGCGATGTCGTAGGGCGGGAGACGCTTTTCTTCATGAATCGTGTGTTGGCGTATTGGTTCTTTGTAGTACGTCTTGAGTGGTCCCATGCGGTTGTAGTTTGTGTGAGGTGGTAAAGAAATTATTGCAACGTGGTCCTTCCTTGCTAATTCAATTACAGCCATATTCCTGGTGTGGGAATAATGCCCATCTAGAATAAGCAAAACAGGCGATGCTGCGGTAGATTTTTTCTTAGCTAGGAAATGTCCGAACCATTGTGTGAACAAATTAGCCTGAACCCATTCTGAGGGATGGGCTCTACCAATGGCCTCTGGTGGAGCACCTCTCATCAATTGGTCGGACATATTTTTCCGATAAAAAATTATCATTGGAGGCAGGAAAGCTTCCCCAGCACTCATAGCACAAATCACTGTTACGAGTGATCCACATTCTGCCACAGTCAAAGCACAAATTTTTCGCTTCCCTTTCAACCCAATAACTTGTGGCACTTTGGACTGCACGACACTGAACCCCGTTTCATCAAAATTCCAGATCCTGTCAGCCTCGTATCTATGCTTCTCGTACTCTGATTCTAGGAGGTCAGAAAATGGCAGAACCATCTCTTTGGTGAAGCCTTCTGCGTGGGCATATGACGTTCCTGTGGGTATTCTTAGAGAAACCTGTTGTTTATGGCGTCTCAAAAAATGATCTAGCCAAGACCTTCCTGCAACCCCATTTTTTAAAATGGTTTGGAATGTTGTTACGCACAGCTAGCTGAAACGCCATTCTCCTCAAATCCAGTCTTGTGAGTCCATAAAATATGGCCTCCATCAACAATATATATTCCACCAGCTCTTTTTAGATATTCTCAGGAAGAATTGGCTTTCTAACTAGAGTTGTTTTCACAAATTGCTCCGGACGAATGTCTGCTTGCATAGAGAGCGTTCGCAAAGTAGTTTTTGGCACCTCATAAAATGTTGACGCTTATTTCAGCCCCATTTTCTTGTCCCTTACCATACTCACTGACTCTGCCATTTTTTCCTGGCTCCATGTTTGTCTCTTGGGGTTTTTATTTGGCCTGTTCACATAGGTTCTAGGCATATGAAAATTTAAAAAAAAAATCAGTTTGAAAGAACACGTTTATCTATTTAGAACAGTTTTTTTTAACCAAAATATCTTCAGAATTTAGCTAGATCTACTTATCTATAGTGTTAGGTATATATTTCTAATTTTTTCATTCATATACCCCATACTTTTACAAAAATTATTCCATGATTTGAATTTGTGGGTAATACGGAACCCCAGAGTAGTTGGGTTCCATATTAAAAGCACCAATGGGGTCCATATTTCACGCATCGCCATCTTGGATTAACTTAATTTCTGTCGACACCAACTTTAAAAACTTGATCATCAGATAGATTAACATGCACCCCTAGGCCTCTAGAACGGGACACATGCACCAGTGAACCTACCACTACTTGATTTATATTTTTTTAATAATTAAATTCCCTTATCATTCAAAAGTTTGGAATTGCGAAAAATACAAACGTCCTGTTTCACTGAGCGCAACCGCATAACTGAATTGGGAGGCGTCCTCCCCTTGCTATGGATGGCTGCCTAGTGCAGTTCAGCCACAAGCCCTTGGAGTTCGCCTCTATTATCAGTCTGAAATTGAGGGGTTCCATAATACCTGTGGGTTCCATAATACCGCCTTCTCCTCTACCAATCCTTGAAACCATTAGTGTAATTAGTACATGGCGTATAGCCCGAACGGGTAGTAAGACGCTGTGTTTATATATAGATAGATATATGGCTAGATAAATAGATAGATAGTTATATAGATAGATACAGAAAAATAGATAGTTATATAGATACAAATTAATAAAGGTTTTAATTGTAATAATTGTAAGTAAATTAATGAAATAAAAAACAAGCCTAAGCCTTTCAAACAGTTAATTTAATAAATGCTTACAAGCAAGTAATCAGTAATTTATTTAGGTCTAATGTATGGTAAAAGAGAATATTTTGAGCCAAGAGATTAATTTAGCACCAAATTAAATTAGTTTTCTAGCTCGATTCATTATAATGGCTCAGAAATCGTAGTTACTATAAAATTTAATTTTGGTTTATGCTTCTATATTAAAATTAACTTTTCTAATTATTAATAAGCGGCTATTTAATTAAGAGAAAATTTAAAACAAATACCTTACAGAAATTAACTTACCAAACTTTTACAACCATTTTAAACTGTGATCATGTTTCGTTTGTTAATCTGGCCCTTTTTTTAAAAAAACTATATATACTTTCTCTAACTAAAAGATTATTTAGGAGGAACGGTACAAAGAGGATTGCGAACAAAACTTTCCTCACAAAGCTTTAAAGAGGTTTATTATAACGCTTAGTTGTTTTGAAATTTTATTTGAACTTTCCTCGGTTCAACTGGAGAAAAGTCTATAACAGTGTGTATTATGCATGAGAGGATACTCAAATTTGAGATGTAAAAGTACATACATTCATTAGTCGAAAATAGTAATATTTGATTATATTCAACAGCTAATAATATAAAGGTAATATAGTTCGTTAGTAATAAATTACCTGTATTTTTTTTATTAGAAGTAAAAGTAGGAGAAGATTGTTGATATCACGTCATTCTTTTTATTTAATATATCCAGGATCGATTCTCGATACGATCGAAATGGTTATTATCGAAGAAATGATGGCCTTTATTGTTTTACAGTAATGAATTAATGACTGGGAGAGTGATCATTACGTGTATTATATTGTTTAGTCAGTATGTAAGTCGTATAATGATTTGGATCAAAAAGAGCACGTTAAATACTATAAGTGCCCATGCGTTAGTGGATGATGTTTATTTAGCTATTTAACGTGCACTTTTAATAAAACATACAACTAATTTAACCAAATACAGAAATAATTGTACTACTTGTTAGGTATATATTTACAAATCGGATGAAAGGAAGAATACATGTAATATAAAAGTAAAGATATATTCTATTTGTCATAGTAGCTAGTGATGGTAATTGACAGCTAGCATAAGCTACCAGATCAATTATCATGTATCCATTCGCCAAGTCACATGATCTGCAAGACCGCAATATGTTGAGCTGCTGTCAGTTACCAACACTCCTGGGGCGAGTGGACTTTCTTTGTCAGCACTACCCAAAATACAAGTGTCTGTCTACTGAGCTAAGGGGACAGAAATATGTAACTTTTAAAAATATATATATATTATTAAAATATCTACTTAACACTAAAGTTATTTATCATTACTAACTAAAATAAATTATTTAACTTCTCTTACAAGTCCTAATGAGTATCCGTCAGTAGGCCTTGGCCTAAAATTTATACAAAATGAATTTAGGCCAACTGACTTTAGGCCACCTGACATTTAGGCCATCTAACTTTTAGGCCAAATAACTTTAGGCATACTGACTTTTAGGCCAAATAACTGTAAGGCCAACTGAATTTAAAGCAAACTATAGGCCCACTGACTTCAAGGCCAACTAACTTTAGGCTAACTGACTTAAGGTTAAATTAATGTTTAGGCCAAATCACTCTAAACAGATGTTCAATAATAGTTTAGTCTAAAATTTGTCTAAGTTGGCTTCGGAAAAAATTCGCTATGATTTGTTGTCATATTTCTAGATGACAGAATGTGTCTGATTTGGCTAAATAGTTTAATGCTATCGTTTATAAATACATGTAGTCAACTTTGAAGTTGATCAAGGTCTAAAGTAAACTGGTATGACTTCTCTTTAGTTCCTGTGATCAAATATTAAATCAAAAAATGCTTGTATTGTTGTACAATAGCACGAACGTGTTTCAAATATTGTAGACAAGTTTGAATCACTGATAGTTAAGAAAAATATATAAAAATATTTGTATCAAGATAAAATTTAAATATATATATATTTATGGTATTGTAAAATATGAGAACATTAAAATTATATGTACAAAAATGGATAAGTTGAAAAAAGCTTTCTAAAAAATAAGATATTAAAAATTTTTAAACAAAATAACATGAAACTTTTTTTTAGTAAGCATAATTGCAATGGTTTTTTCTAGTTTTGTTTAAGCTTAGGTTAAATTTTAAGGTGCTATGCTAGGTACCTATAAATGCTAAGGTATTAGATTGATAGGTATCTAACTATTCACTACAACAATTTAACTAAATAAAACAAGTTCACTCTTACTATTAATTAAGATGAGATATAACACATCTATAAATATTACAATAAGCTATGTGAAATATAACTTAGATAAGTAATTATTAATAACGAATTAAATTCTGATATTCATTCCCGAGCTTTTAGAGACGTATTCTTCTCACCTGCCACCATCTTGCTATTTGTTTAGTTTGTCTTTAACATGACAGCAATATGAACTACTGAAACGTGATATGATCACAAAGTTATGTGTTATGGGAATTGGATAAGAGCTTGTTTATACTAGTAAAAGTTAACTGTCTATTCTCATTTTGGTGGTATAGATGTTTCGCTCGTTCTGATGTTGGATTTCTTATCTTACCGTATAGTGTATGATTTAAATGCGTTGTATAAAAAAACTGATCTTTTTAAATAATTTACACTATATTTGTTCACGCGATCATTTACGTTATATTTGTATTGTGTCATTATACTCGCTTTGCTCGTTGGGGGCGCAAACCCCCAGTTTGTTTTATTTGAAAGTGGATGTAAGCTAATGTAATTCCAGATCCGTTTTTTTTTAATAGGTTTTACCGTTTAACCACAAGAAACCTCCAAAGAAAGGTCCACACCGACTTTAAAGTTGCTCTAAAATTTTGAATTTTTTGGGAGGTTAAAAATTTTAAAAATTAGCTTTTTGGAATTTTACCGTCGGTTAATGGCTATAAGCTATAATTATGACAAATTTCAAGTTTTTAGCTCATCTGGAAATGGGTAAACATTAATGTCAGTGAGTGGGTCAGCCGTGTGGCTTTATAGTAGTATAATAATTATGATTTCATCCTTTAGATGAAGTTGTAAACTTTTTTGTGACGTTCTTTTAGAACGCGATATTATATTAAATATTTATTATCTATATATTAGACTTATGAACACGTCTTGTTCTTGCAATTTCAATAAATATATTCATATTCTAAATACCTGTGTTATTAAAATCAGTTTTGGGGATCCCTCTCATTCCGAGAACATTATTACTTACTCTAAAGCCCTGCTCTGCTTTCAATATTTTTATTTATTTGTAATTGTTAGGACGCTACCATAGTACAATCGATATTGGAAAGAGGTGCTTCACTGAAATCACGTTTCCTGGAATTTAAGTCGATTTTTTTGTGAGTTCTGTTTTTATGAAAAACATTATCAAATATACTTCCCTCCGAGAGTAAAATATAAACCAAAAATGAGGGTCACAGACACCAAAGGAATGACATAAACACATTTTATATACAGTGAAATTTCTCAAGAGAGGATATCTTAAGGCACTAGTAAAAATGTCCAGCATTAAAGAGTGCCCGTTATTTGGAATAATATTTATTTTTAAATCATACTATTTGTACGTAGTATATTTTTTATGAACCTGTATACTGTGTATGGGTATTATAAACATATATTACTGCACTGTGAAGTAGGCCAACTGTATTCAGTATAATCATGAAAAGTGAATGAATACATACTGTATATAGCTTACTGTGCAATTCGTATAGTACTAAACAGTGTAAAGAAAATACACTTTAGTATTAAATTAACACTACTGTAAAATACTAAACTTATATTAATGACAATAACAAATAACGTGCTCTTTTCACCCTGAAAACAGTAAAGAAGTGTTATATGAGGGAATATAATTTTTAACCTTAAAATAAACAAAAAAACTAGTCTCAAAACTTAACATTCTCTATTAAGTCGACCTTTATGGTCTTGGGGTATAAAGTGCTTGCCTAAGGACCCGATATTCGTGGGTTAAAAGCCATCTGGAGTAAACAGATTTTTCTTGAACGATTGAAATCCATAGCACAACTTACTTTGGAGGGGAAGTAATATTTAGCACTGCATCTTACTACCCGTTCGGTTTATACGCTTTAAGTACTAATTACGCTAATGAATTAGGAATTGGGAAGGGTGAATTAGAGGAAGTAAACCCGCATTTGCGTGGAGGGAGAGGGGAAAACCATTTAGGAAAAACCACCCCCAGTTCACCCGACCGAGATTCGAACCTCGATCTCCCCGTCCTCAGCGGTCAAGCTCAAAACGACAAGCGCGTTAGCCAACTACGCCACCGAGGCGGGTAGAGGGGAAGTAAAGCCATTGGTTGTGGCATGAAAAAGATCGCTAGACGGTATGGGAACATATATTTATCGGTGAAATTGGTTGGCCTTTTCGCCCTCGCTCATAGAAATTCTCGTGTGTTGATATAATAAGTCTGTTCTGAATGTGCACGTTAAATATCTCAAATAAATAAATAGAAACTTATTGATAAAACTATGGTGTTAGTAGGTTAAATAATTTTGATCTTTAGGGTGGCATTTTGGATTTTTAGTTTCAATATTAATTTCCACCTCATATTTTTTAGGTCCTGTTGATGTTTTGAACAATCGAACTATTTCTTTTTCATGGAAAAATAGAACTGCTCACGCTGCATGCAAGACAATGGTATTTCAAACAAATTTACTTGAAATATTTAAATTGACGTTAGCAAATTTTGCCCTTTCCTTGAAGAGTGTATGCCTAAATTATTCATCTATAGCATTCGTTCTTTTTTACTTGATTTCATAAGTTTGTCATTGATAAGGTATTTTTATACTAAAGAGCCTATTTTATTTTACAGAAGACTTTTAAACTGTCCGTTATAAAGATGAATCCACACACATACTCAAATATTTACATTAATGAACTCTTTATAATAACCTCCATAGTTAAGTCGCTTTGTGTAAGAATCTCGAAAAAGTGGCTTAGCGTCGGTGGGATGAATCCATATTGGGTAAAAATTAAATAGACCCTTGGTTAATAAGAACTAGGACATTAGTTGTAATAAATTGTAAGAATTATTATAAAAAATTAATAATTATTCATTGAATGAGTTTAAATACCCCTCAAATATCCCACATCCTTCTCACACTGATTTAAAAGAATGAAAGTATTAGTTTTAAAATGAAAAATGGGTGATATTCTTTTAGTCAAAACCAACATATTATAATTTTATAGCTAAGAGAATTCTAATATTGGTGTACACAAGGGGCATTTGTTTCGTATGAAGTTATTTGAATTTAATAAGAAGAAGAACAATAAGAATTTTAGTTTCAGTAATGTAAATGTTTTTGGAGATATCCTAAAATCTCCCATCACTTGTGCTAGCTATATTCAGATGATAAAACTAACAATATTTATTTTCAGAAGATGCCCGGAAGTTATAAATATATTTTAGCCTATGACTTCAGGCCAACTTAATTTAGATCAACTGACTTTAGGCCAACTGAATGTATGTCGACTGACCTTAGGCCAAATGAATTTAGGTCAACTGAATCTTAGGCCAAATTACTTTTAGGCCTACTAACTTTAGGTCAACTTACTTTCAGGCCAAATGACTCTAAGCCAACTAATGTTTAAACCAACTGCCTTTAGCCATACTAACTTTTAGGACAACTGACTTTTAGGATAACTGACCTTAGGTCAACTTACTTTTAAGCCAACTTAATTTAAGCATACTGACTTTTAGGTCAATGACTTTAGGATAACTGACTTTTAGTGTAAAAATTTTCAGACCAAGTGAATTTCGGCCAACTGTGTTTAGACCAACTGGCTTTAGGCCAACTGCCGCGTCCCCATCCTGATGACGTCATATAGAATGCTTTGTAGAATATTATGTCTTTCCTTACTCCTTCCTCCTTCACGTCCTACTATCCATCCATGATACACCAATTTTCATCACACTAATGGGGTGGAGAGAAGAAGGTTGAATTCATAAGAAAATATACCCGCATTTTCATAGAGAAAAAGGGGGAAAAAACATTTAGGAACCTACCAGCTTAAGTACATCTAGTTGGAAACATTCCAGTCACCAGTCAGAGTATATGAGCCTGACATTTAATCCACGTGCACACCGATACCATGTGATCATTATCATAATTTTCAAGCACTGCTGCTGGTATCACTGGTGCACTTATTTTTAGAGTTGGTGACAAATTCAATCTAAAGGCAAATGATGAGTTTACGAATAATTCACCTTCCTCACCTTGGTTTCCTTGATCATGATAATCTACAAGTATCCTAGACGAGAAATAATACTTTTTTTTTGTAAAAAAGTTCTGTGTTTTTCGAATGTCCTATATTTAAATATCTGGTGACAAAGATGTATAAAATAGGTCGGGACGATACCTTTAAGGTGGAGATTTAGAGAAAGCGAAAAATGGCCATTGTTTTTACTGTTTTTATAGCAAAACTTTTTTTTTCCAAAACAAATAAAATATTGCTTTATTTATAACACAAGAGTTTAATTTTCTTAACATGATAATAACACCAGTTCTGGAATGTATATAATGAACTTTGTGGCATTAGATGACAACCTTTTTAAATAAAAAGAAAAAGTTGTCATTAAATTCAAGGGCACCCTCGACAAATATTCAACAACTAAGTTGTCATTAAATTCAAGGACATCCTCGACAAATATTCAACAACTGTTTATATCACTAAACTAACATTAAACTAAACTCTATGTTTCGACTTTAAAAAATATTTGATTTCTTTATACCTAAAAAAAAGTTTTGGTATAAAAACCTCAAAATCACTGCCGCTTTCTCGCGTTCTCTACACTCCCACCTTAAGTTATAAAAAACAGTTTGTTGTGTTGTCTCTGTAGCTAGTCTAAATAGGAACACAATCCATTGTAAGCAGAGGTTTCCCTGATCCGATTAGTTTGTTGGGAGTTACATGAACAAATGATAATCCTTCAAACAGGGAAACTTTGCCATAATCCACCAGAATTTACGCACCGCACTGTGATGAATTGGTGGTAAATAGACAGATTAGTGGTTTAATGGTTTACGTTTTTCCACCTTACAAAACCAATTTGCACATTAAATTAGGGCTTAATATTTGTAATTTGTAATTTTTTGTACAGAATTTTAGGGCAATAATTACATCTATATTTGCATTTTTTTTTAAATTATAATTTGCTCACAGCTATAAATAAACTTGTATCTCTATGATATGCGTCAGGCCACAATCAAGCCATACCAACCGAATGGTTGTCTTCTATTGGCGAAGATATTGCCCAAATCTTCTGATAAGAGGGTTCGTGTAGTCAGAACAACGAGTCCTCCAGCCATTAATCTTAGTTTTCAAGACCAGAGCCGCTATTTTTCCATTCAAGTAGCTCTTCATTTGTCCTCACAAGGTTGAGTCGACCCCGTTCCAGATCCACTGTTTCACAGAAAATTTTGAATCGTCGGGGATCAAACTCTGAACCTCTAGCAAGAAACTCTGATCACTAGATCACATAGGCGGTAATTAACACTTTCAAAATTATCTTAAATTTGTATTAATTAATGATTTCAGTTGTTTATTTAAACTACCCGCCTCAGAGGCGTATTTGGCTAACGCGCTAGTCGTGTTAAGCTCGACTACTGAGTACGGGGAGATCGAGGTTCGAATCTCGGTTGGGTGAACTGGGGTTGGTTTTTCCTAAATGGTTTTCCACTCTCCCTCCACTCAAATTCGGGTTCACTTCCTCTAATTCAACCTTCCCAATTTCTAATCTATTAGCGTAGCTAGTACTTAAAGCGTATAACCTGAACGGGTAGTAAGACGCGGTGCTAAATATATTATATATATTTATTTAAACTAGGATGTCAAACTCAATTATTCGATAACTCGATACCCTTCATTCTTAGTGGTAGTGAAATAATCAATAATCGATCCTAATATTACAAGTATCGATACTTCCGATTCCTAGCTCTCAGTGAAAGTTCTAACAACTAATCAAAACGGAAGAATTCAGAATAAGTAGTAATCGATTATTTCTACTAGTATAATAGTTCATTTACTGTTAATTGCTATATATTTTTTGGTTCAATTAACTATCGTATTAGTTGAAAAGACTTGTTAGGTTTTTAGTTGGTTGTTTATCTTTTATGAAGTCGAGTAAATATGGATGTGTGTATATATATAAGGTCAGAAAAATAATGGAATAGGAAATGGTCAAGAATCGAAAAAATTGAGGTTGAACTTAAAAATTGAAGTAGAGAAAAACAGTTATCATGGAATCTCTAGTTTAAACCAATTGCTTAGGTAAATTTATGTATGGATTTGTATACCTCTTATATTTGGGAGGGATAGGAGGTGCAGTACATAAATTTCCTTCTTTTTTTTTTTACATTCAATGTTGTATTCAGAATGTGATGATTCTAATTTCAAACAAACTCTTTATTAATTTTAATAAATGATATCTTGTCAGATAAAAAATTATTAAATCTTATTTTATTCATTGAGAGAATCTCGTTTCATCCTAACTATACCAAAGCCTTGATTGATATTCATACAGACCAAAACCCTCCATCTCTGACAAGACATCTTGTGAATGTGGGGAATGCCAGGCCCCCACCGTGGTTCGGATTCCACGTTAAACTGTGAGTCCTTCATTTCATCTCACAATTACCCTACCATTACACATTAGCGTAAGTGCGTACAACCCGAACGGGTAGTAAGACGCGGTGCTAATAATAATAATAAGAATAACATACAGACCAAGGCATCAATTTTACCTTGTTCTGGTTTTCCAGTGATGAGAGGTTGGAGTTTGAATCCTGACGGACTTATAGATGCGTATTTTCCTAAAAAAAAAAAAACATTACCACCATTTACTGACTCACTTGAATTACCTCTTCCGATCATATGAATTTACGTAAAAAATATATGAATAATTGTTTTGTTAGGTTTTGGCATTTCATAAAAGTGTTCCATCTTTTATAAAACATACTTTACCTAAGATGGAAGTTTAGGAAATGCGAGTTTATATCAGTGTTTTTGCAGTTTTTATTTTAAAAAACCTTTTTTGGTCAAAATAAATAAAATATTGCTATAGTAGAAACATATAGCTTAATTTTCTTTAAGTGGTGATATCAACCGTTGTAAATAAATATCTGTCAAGGGTGTCCTGGAATGTATTAAAAACTTTTACTCTCTATTTAAAAAGTTTGTCATCTAATGCAGCTATACTCATGACAGATATTCAACACCTGTTGACATCACCATGTGAAAAAAATTAAACTATATGTTTCTATTGGGGTCATATCTTATTTATTTTGACCAACCAATTGTTTCACTATAAAAATTTCAAAAAACATTAATATAAATTCACGTTTCTCACACTACCACCTTAAAGCTTCCTAATGCTATTCAGTCCGGTGACGTCACAGGACCTCATAAATCCCTACTGTTCTCTTGTTTCTCTCTCGTGTTTAGTCTTTCATCCTTCACTCCTCTCTCTCTCTCTTCCCTCTCCTTTCCCCCTCCCTTTAATAAGTTCATAGTAACTCCACGAGTCTGTCGGTTAATTATGAGTGATCCGTAAAGGCTGTGTATATATTTACCCTCCATGCGTTACAGAACCGCAGGTATGTCACACCCGTGTTTGAGGAACATGTCAGTTCAAGGTTGACGCCATAGAAGAAGGTAAGACAGGAGCTGCTAATTCATACGTTTTTAAAACCGACCTGACCTGGTGGTCTAGGGGTAAGGTGTCAGACTTCTGTGCTGGGGGTCCGGGGTTCAATCCTTGGTCCCGGTACAGATTTATCTGATTGCCAAACCCTTCCTTCACCTCTGACATGACATCTTGTGAATGTGGGGAATGCCAGGACTCCACCGTGGTTTGGATCCCACGTTAAACTGTAGGTCCTCCATTTCATCTCACAATCACCCTACCATTACACACTAGCCTAAGTGCGTATAACCCGAACGGGTAGTAAGACGCGGTACTAATAATAATAATAATAATAATAATAATAATAATATAAAACCGACATATCTTTCCACATAACCCACTTCGGTGTTCGAATGGTCAAACGTTTTTCATTCCAAGGGCCCAATAATATTATAAGTTTACACCGCTGGCCGAACATATACTTAGTAATACCATCAAATTAATATAGGCCTACAAACAACGCTTGATAACAAATCATTATTTTCAATACCTATGTTAAAATTAGATATTTTTTTGTAGACTTTCAAATTTTAGTACCCAGAAAATTTTGAGCATTATCAATTTCCCAAAAATATATTATGAATAATTCAACCACCCGCACTTTCACAAAACCACTTTGAATTCAAAAAAATATTATATATTTATAAATATTTTTGATTTGAATCATTAGTTATTTCCCATCTGCCATCGGGGTTTCTTCTTGATTTTGATCCAGCATACTGTGAGGATCACATTTTAAGTGATCGCGGGGACTGGAGTGCCGATGACGGGGAGATCGGGTTTCATTTCCCGGTCGGGTGTAAGTAAATTGATTATTTCCGAATGATTTTACACTCTACCTCCATACATTAGCGTAATTAATGCGTACAACCTGAATGGTCAGTGAAAAACGCTGATATAAAAACTCAGGATCGAAGTAAAAGGAGCGTTTGTTCAACTGCCCTGAGGCATCCCTTTAATAATAGAATGGTTTCGAATCCCGGTTGGGTCTGTTGAGGGTTTTACCGAAAATGATTGGTCCATTCTCTCTCCCCAAACATGTAGGTATTGTATATTTCCTTTAAATTCTATCTTCTTCACCCATAGAGATGGATGACTGCGATTTTCACCAAAAAATATATATATATAATATATTTCAGATCCTTAATATGTACCAAATTTAATTAACGGAAAGCTACTATTATTTATTGGCTAAATAATAATGTTTTTACGAAATTCTTGGGTGAAACCAATATTTCATAAAATTACATTTTATAAATCTATTTGTATTGTGCTACCACCTCTGTGGTCTAGCGGTCAGAGTTCCTGGCCTACAGATCCAGAGGTACCAGGTTCAATCCAGATTTTTCTATGAAGCAGTGGTTTTGAAATGGGATAAACTCAGCCTCGTCAGGACAATTATTAAAGAGCTACTGTAATGAATAAATAGTAGCTTGGGCTGGAAAAAATTAGATTAACGGCTGGAGGGTAGGTTGTCCTGACAATAATACACCTTATATCCTCTAATGTTGGCACTATCTACCCCAACATGTAGCAGCCACTGTGCCATTATAGCTCGCTTGCGGGCTGACGCCATGGAGTTATTGTCATTTATATTGGGTCAACCGACCCTGTTACAAATTCATGGCATATACAAATTAGAATTTATTTTATATTTTATTTATTTTTAAAAAAGATAAAATAAACTGCCATTGTCACTGTAATCATTCTAGCTCTGATTGTGTAAAGTTATTCAGACATTAGATGCTATGTTTATTCACAATTGTGGCATATGTAAAAAAAAATCTTCCATACATGCTAAAGTAAGATTCTGATAAGAAGTACAGTCTATGAATATTCTAAAAGTTACTAAAACTAATTTAATATAAAGGCATGTGATCTGCAACTGTCACTATTTATAGATATGATCAATCAATGCCAATGAAATAATAATAATAATAATAATAATAAGGAAAATGCTATTAATTCTGTCTGTAAAAAATACGATTATATTTTCTAAACCTTTCTCTGCACCTTAATCTTTATATGAATCCGCATTTGGCATACATTAAATTTAATCCAACATTATTTAAGTATAGTTAGAAAAACAAACCAAGCAAAATGTATCGTCTTCTTACTTATGTTTATAAATTTTAGATTGTTTGTTGTTTTTTCTTTCATTTTACTGAGGAAGGTTGAATTTTGAGTAAATATACTAGCATTTGCGTAAAAGAAGTGTGGAAAACGTAGCCGATATGAATCGTCAATACTCAGTTTTAAATACACTAGGGTTGTTTGATACGTGTGCAGACTTACCTTATAGATAGTGAGCTAACCAACCCCGTATCAATATCATTTTTTAATTATCATCTACACTCTCTCTATAAATCAGTACAGATGTTCTGAGCTGAAAACAACGTATCAATCATAAATAGTCTCTCTTTTGAATATATATAAAAACATTTTACTTATTTCCAATTAAATTGTATATATCAGTTCGTAAAATATTTAAAATTAACCCCCATTGCAATAATGAACAAATCGAGCCTACATAATCCCCAATCACTCTAAACAAACATGATAGAAATTTTTTTATTTCCCCTAAACAAAGGCAAATTTGGTTCTGAGCTCAGTTATTGATAAATTTAAGACTGTACCAACTTACCCCTGTAGCCAATGAGCCCCGGTCTCCCCTACCTTAGTGATAATATGCTAATAGGTCGAACTGTTAGTAAGACGCGGTTGGTACACACAAAATTCAAAACCACTACTGATAGGATTCGTTTTTTTAGCACCACGTCTTACTAATTGTTCAGGCTATACTCATATATACTAATTACGTTAATGAATCAGGGGTGAGGAAGGTTATATGTACATAAAGTGTATCCGCATTTATGTTGAGAGAGGATTAAAAACCATTCAGGAAACACCACTTTCATAACACCTTATCAGGATTCAAACTCCTATCTCCATGTCATTGACAGTCTAGGGTATTGCGAGAATGATGCCTTAGACCATGCGACCACCAAAAATGAGTTTTTAAAAAATCCTCCCATTCCTTACTTAACCCAGGGATAGTCGACTGATGAAGATAAACAGGAGTCTGGTTAGGGGTTGTCAAGAGGAGGTAAGGGGAGAAGTGGTGGCTCTAGAGGTGAAGTTTCAGGCCTTCTCTTAACACGTATTAAAAACACCCCTCAGGGTGGTAATTATTCAGCTGCTGTGGGAATCTCAGGGGAGTGTAGGGGATTGGGGAGGTAGCTATCCTCGACATACAAGTCTACTAAATAAAACCACAAGGGATGGAAAACTAACAAGAATTCCACAAAAATGGCATTTCTTTGTTTTTTCAAGAGCAAAAAACAAACAAAATAGGGGTGTTTTATGTTTGAAAATTTAATTTAATTAAGAGCGAGATATTGTAATGTAGTAAATTAGAAAAAAGAAGAAGGCATACCTTTTTTTAACTAATGACTACGCTGTTTGTTCTTAGAAAAAGAAATAAGCGTTACGATTTAATTAAGCCCAGTTTGATAACATTAACGCTAAAAACAAATTGTTTGCTGAATAATTATTTAACGTTGATCGCAATCTCTTCTCTGGTTATGAAAGGTTAATTTTAAATTAAGTTCGTTTCGAATGTTTACTGAGAAAAAATATTAAATTTGACCTTAGGATAGTAGCCTATGTTCAAAAATTGTGTGTGCATATTTTAGAAAATTGTTTTTATGCTCATTTTAAAATAGAGGGAAAAAACGGGGATTAAACTTGTAATGCTCATTAAGTGATGGAGCCGTATGTATAGACAACCTGCCACTCACTACTGTACGACGGTTAAGCAGTCGTTCTAGCTCACGGCGAGCACAACCTTGAAGTGATATCACCGTATATATTATAGACAGACAACCTGTTACCTACCACTGTTCGATGGCTAAAAAAAATATATATATCGTTTTAACTCCCGGTTATTGCAATCTTTAAGTGATATCGCCGTGTATATAGACAACCTGATCCATGGTTATGAACCAATTGATTAATTAAGTTAATCTTACTGCTCATACTACTTTAGTCAGAGGAAACAAAAGCTTCAAAATTAATTATTGATAATGATAGTCTAAGATTTATTATTAATAATTTCAACTCAAAAACAATTTACGACTTATTTTAAGAGGTTGAGTTGATATAGTAACGTAAAAGCAAGGCAATTGGAAACAAAAAGAAACCTTTAATAGTCACACATATAAAATTATCCCCTGTGCACACAACTGGGATTCAAACCTTGACCTCCCATCATCAGCGTTCCAGTTTATTTTGAGCTTGTTTGCTTAGACCTTGGGACTACCAGTGTGAACATATTATTATTATTATTATCTTTTTTCAAACACTTAAAATCAGGCTAATGGTGTCGTAGGGAGAAAAAAGAATCGTGCTGGTCCTTTTGGATAGCCAAATTCAAAAGGTTATATATTTCACTGTCATTATAGACTTCTTATTTTAAAGAAGAGAGTCAATAATTACAACAATAGTGGTTTTAGGAAAGGTAATGATAGCTCTTGTTAAAGTTTAACCAATTATTAATTTAAAATACTTAGTTATTTTGGATGGAAATCACATTTTAAAACTGAATTCTGTGATGTTATTTTTTCTAAAAGAATTACTTATAATATAAATTTAATAGTCGATTGACTCAGTCTTTCAAATACGTACTTACGTTGCTATCTTTACTGTGGATTTTTTCAATCACAACTCTTAAAGTTTCGAATATTACTTATTTATTTAGAATTAAAATATATATGATATATATATATAGAGAGAGAGAGAATCTACTTAACTTTATTTCACTATATTAAATTTTCTTTCTTTATTTTGATTCATAAACTACCAACCTGCCATGTACTTGTTTTTTTTTGCTTGTTTTTTTAGGTGATTTTAACGCTTTCTGCTTTAGAAAGTGGTTTATTTCGAAACTGTTATAATCTTAATTTAATTTATTTTCTTGGACGCTTATAACATCTGGCTGTCTTTTGAAAAAATAATTTCCCCCAGCGGAATAAATTATTATTCTCGTTTGGATTTTTGTGCGAAATTTAAGTTAATTTTAAAGATGATTTATTTTTATTTGTCAAATTAAAATATTAAGTTATGTTTATAATAATTCTTTCACAGACTAAAGAGTTAAGATTTTTGTGTATATAAATCGGTGACTAGTGTTCTCTTGGGCCAGAAGTTATTAAAAAAAAGTTTGTGGATTGTTATGGGGTTTTTATATAGTGAATTATTATTTTCTGCAATAATAACTGTGTCAAAAATAAGGGTGGAACTTCAAGGATGGATAAACGTGAGTTTTCACTAATATATTATAAGAGATAAGCAAATAAAAAGAAAAACATGTATTGCTACCCAAGATCATCAGTCTACATTATTGGGTGAGACCAAATTCATCATTTATCATCATCCTTTTGCTAGGAGCTTAAATAACCTTTTTGAAGAACTCATTATTTATACATGCTATACAATTATTCCAAACCTGATGTTATTTCACTCAAACGCTATGTATTATAATTAATAACTATTATTTTGTCATAAATATTCAAGTGAGAATCTTACATTTTTTAAGTATTGCCCCAACAATACTTGTATTAGTTTTGTAACATAGGAGGCATGCCTTATTTGGTAAGGTTATTTAAAGGAGTTTTTTCTTCACTAATAATTACAAACACACTATAAATTTCATTGTGTAATTTATTTATTTATAATACTAATGTGCATTTTATTTTGAACATTACATTCCATTTATAGATAGTTTCAGTAGGTTGGATGACCATGTCAAGAAAAATAATCTGCTCCAGGAAAATATACAGTCAATTATTGTAAGTTTCCAAATTAAGTTAAAACTTTAGGTAAAGTCCAAGGATCTTGAGAGAAGGGTTTTTTTTTCCGTCTTACCGCTGAGCAGTTTCTGGGGATAAATTTATTTAATAAAAAAATCTACCTACCTCAGAAAATAAAAGGGGCTAGTAGTTGGCGCCCAATACTATATCAATATGTATATAGATAAAATAAAATTCATTTATTTATAACTAACAAATTTAAATATGTATCTATATTCATATTTTTTTTACCACATTCATCACATACGATAAACAATATAATATGAATAATGTTCGACAGTTGATCTTCCATTACAATCTTTTTTAAACACCAATAATAAAATTAAACTATTAAACTGTAAAATATCGACATCTTTATTCATGGCGTTTTCAAATTTATTGTCATCATATATATAATTATCAATTAAATAAACTTCATCTCCCCTAGCTACAGAAATTTAAAAATCAATGCCATCTGACCTAGTAGCTGTGAAATGTTTAATACCCCTATAAAATGTTACATTTCAACTATTTAAATATAAATTAAAAGAAGTGATTTGTTTTCTACTATTTCTCCACCCCACCCTCTTCTCTACCAATTATTTTTCCCTGACACGTCTAATCGGTAAAAAAATATGCGTACTGATTAAATGTAGAATCTATTTACAAAAGCTTATTTCATCACCATCATCCACTGGCTAAATGAATTCTGGACATGGTAGAAGTGTTGCACTTAATAACTCCTGAACAGTGACACGTAAAGTGGCCTCTATTACTTTCCTAACAATTTGGCTCGCGCTGTTTGAGTTTCGCCAAGCCTTGTCTACAGCCAAGTGATGAATAGCTAGCAGTCACGTGATTGGATTACATACTGTTGCCAGACAAAAAAAGGGGGGGAGGTAGTTGTGGGTGTGGAAGGAGAATCAACACAAAGAAAGGAGAAAACCATAGACGTAGAATAGATATTGCTTAAGGTAGGAGACACGAGAATTTTCAGTGTTTTTTTGTTTTTGTTTTTTTCAGTTTTTATATGAAAACTCTTTTTGAGCAAAATAAATGAAATGTTGTTCCAGTATAAACATAAAGTTTAGTTTTCTTCACATGGTGATATAAACAGTTGGAATATCTGTCATGAGCTGCATTAGATGACAAACTTTTCAATCGAAGAGAGAGAGAGTTTTCATTAAATTCCAGGACACCGTTGATAAATATTATATAAATATTGAGGTCAACGTGTAGAGAAAATTAAACTCTATGTTTATACCGGATACTTATTTTGTCCAAAATAAGTTTTGATATGAAAACTGCAAAAACCATATACCTTTTCACACATCGCCTCACTTGGTCTCAATTCATTTCTGTTTATTTTTCTACGTGCAATCTATTAAAGTACTCAAGACTAGTTGACGAGAGACGAGAGTATGAATTATATTTATGTTTGATTTACTATTTTATCGGTGTTGTCTGGTTGATAGGTTTAAAGTGAAGGGTTTTTTTTATGCGAGCTGTATATTAAGCTATAAATTTATTTAAATTCACCATACCCATCTTTTGAGACTTCAGTGCTCCCTCCACTCACTATAACATCTCAACACCGAGATTGCTAGTACAATGTTGATACTTCCCCTCTCCTAATACTTGGGACCTGAGCGCTCCCTCC
>CABFVX010000153.1:415075-439956 GCA_902151425.1 Timema shepardi | reverse complement strand
TAAATCTGTGCCGGGACCGAGGATTGAACCCCGGCCGCCAGCATAGAAGTCTGACACCTTACCCCCTAGACCACCAGGTCACCTAAGAGCTTGTTAAATATCTCAAATAAACTAAATGAAAATTATATCTATTTTTCATTGGCTCTTAGACTACTATAGTTTCCATCTTCTTAATTCATGAATATAACATGTCTAGTAGGTACCTTAACCGAGTCATCAACACGTTTACATTCTGACATTCTGGGTCCTTGGTGCGATTCGTTTTGCAGCTTAAAACAACTATTTGTAAAGTTGATACTTCATCATTTCAATGTAATCAACCTTGGTGGTTTTGAGGTAAAGTGCTCGCCTTAGGACACGTTGTTTGTGGGCTCATACACAGCCGGGATTGATGGAATCTTCTCGAGCGATGAATGTGCGTAGCTCAACCTCCGCCGTTCGTCCCATGTCGATTGTGGAATGTGGAATAACCCTGGGAGGTTTGTGGAAATACCTTTCTCGGCAAATTTGGCAGGTCCTTTCACTCTCGTTCATAGACATTCTCGTGTGTTAATATAATCAGTCAGCTTATAAAGTGCACGTTAAGGTGGGACGGAGGGGGACGCGACAAAAGAGCAGTGTTTTTTTTGCAGTTTTTATATAAAAACATTTTTTAGACAAAATAAAACAAATGTTTATTCAGTAGAAACATATAATTTAATTTTCTTCACATGGTGATATTAACAGTCATGTAATCTCTGTCATGAGCATAACGGCATTAGATGACAAACTTTTTAAATTAAGAGAAAATGTCATTAAATTCCAGAACACCCTTGACAGATATTTAAAAAAAATTGAGATCACCATTTGAAGAAAATTAAATTATATGTTTGTACTGGAGCAATATTTTATTTATTTGACCAAAAAATGTTTTGCCATAAACACTGCAAAAACACTGGAATTTTCTCGCATCTTCTTCCATCCCACCTTAAATTCCTCAAATAAATGAATTAAATAAAACTATATTCACAGTGTTAAACTAAGAGTCGGGGGTCTGGGTGTTGTGTCTATTTTATAATTAAAGCTATTTGGTTGGCCGTGTTCTTAAATAGTAATTTTTTTATCGGCGTGGTCATCTAGTAAAAAAAACCAAAAGATAAATGTATTTAGACTAATGAGTGTTAGGTAAACCTTTCCATGTTCTGCTTCTGGCTTCGTATGGTGGTAACTGTTGTTGAAAAAAGTAACTTTACCAATACTATAAACGAACTGAGGTACCCCCTTCAGGCTAACCCATGACGAGTTGAGGCGTGGAGCCTAACCGTGAGAGATGTAACGTGAAATTTTGGTTGCTGGGCGGCAAAAGGAGGCGGTTCCTCCATTGGAGCAAGTAACGGTCTTTGGGGGTCCTAGCAGAGTTCACAGCAAGGTACTGAGTCGCCGACAAGAGCTGGCTGGCTACCATCCGTTCGTTCACGTGTGGCCGCCAACCATACTTCATCCGTGTTCTGTTAGACAAAATATACATGATAGTTAAATAGCCAACGCTTAATGATACATATTTATTATTATTATTATTATTATTATTCATCTTCCAGTTTAATAAAATATATACCATCTATCAAATGTGAGAGCTGTGGAAGACATCCAATGGCGTGTGTAAATAAATAAGGGCACTTTTTGAACTGTCAGAAGACATTCCTCATCCGGAGGATTGACTGTAGTCCCTCTTACGAAAAAATTAAAATATCATAGAGTGCAGGAGTTATCGCATCGCCGGCAAGAGATTACACTTTTCAAAGAGTAGCTACTGCCTCCGCAACAAGAGATGAAACTTTACATAGAGTAGCTACTGTCTCTCCGACAAGAGATTACACTTTTCAAAGAGTAGCTACTGCCTCCGCAACAAGAGATGAAACTTTACATAGAGTAGCTACTGTCTCCCCAACAAGAGATTACACTTTTCAAAGAGTAGCTACTGCCCCCGCAACAAGAGATGAAACTTTACTTAGAGTAGCTACTGTCTCTCCGACAAGAGATGACACTTTACATAGAGTAGCTACTGTCTCCCCAACAAGAGATTACACTTTTCAAAGAGTAGCTACTGCCTCCGCAACAAGAGATGAAACTTTACATAGAGTAGCTACTGTCTCTCCGACAAGAGATGACACTTTACATAGAGTAGCTACTGTCTCCCCAACAAGAGATTACACTTTACATAGGGTAGCCACTGTCTCCACAACAAGAGATTACACTTTCTAGAGAGTAGCTACTGTCTCCCCAACAAGAGATGACATGTTATTAGCATATTAAGTTTACAAAAAGTTTATCGTTTTGTAATAAAATGTAATATTTAATTTCTAGAATTTTTGCACTTAGTTGAATTTCGGTTTATAGCAAATTGATGTCGACTGAGCTATTCTATTTAGATGCGCTACTTGGGATTTTTATTGTGGTTTCAATATCTTCACTCTAAGCTAATGCGGCTGTATTTTATACAAGATAACATATTCATCCTTTCCTCAGAGATTTTTTTTTCCATTCCTAGCCTTAAACGTTGATCAAAACATATTTACACAATTAATTGGCATCTCATTTATAAGAAAAACAAAACAACCAGATCCCAGACTATTAATTCCCAAATTACAGAAAAGGAACACACATTTTAATGGTTTCAATTAGAGATGGAACGATACCAGTTTTTCAATTCCAATTCTCGATTTCGATTCTTAAATTTTTACTTCAATTCTTCGATACTCGATTTTTACTGGAATAGACCTGACATGTTAATAGAAACCAATATGGCTGCCGTGGTAGCTGAACTTTTTTTTTTTTCCAATTTTATTTTATTCTGGAAATTTTGTTAAATGTCTATAAAACATTAATTAGACTTTTAAAACATTTTTGCCTTTACAAATTACAGTCATGATTTTAATTTTCGCTTTAAATTTTGAAATAAACCTTACCTGTAGACTATTATTATTATTATTATTTAACTTATGACAGTAAATTTGCAAAGCAATCGTAATATATTTATTAACACAGAGTTAGTATCTGTTAATATGGAGGTTTATTTATGTTTTTTCTTGAATACATTATAATACCAAGGTAAATATGTTTACATATTGAAGCAAAACATCAATTTTTAGGTTTTCAGATCTAATGAATGCTTTAATAAGTTTTACCATACAAATATATGGAATAACTAACGAAAAAATGCGTTACAAACGGTCTTTAATATCTGCTATTCAGTAATGTCTTAATAAAGTATTCACGATCATTTGTACGTATCTTTAGAAATCGAGGTAATTTCTCGATTCTCGGTCCTCTAGATACTTTTAAGAATCGATAAGTATTGAGGAATCAATTTTCCCATCTCTAGTTTAAATGGTTCTATTCTTTACAAGAACCAAACCAGAACCCTAAGACTGTGGTTTCGGTCAGGAACGTTGTCTCAAACAAGGTTGCCACCTATTTCTTATTTCTGGGTTGTGTATTTGATTTGCTAGCCATAATTATCCGCGTGCTCTGACGCATTTTGAAATGCACAAGAGCAAATTACATTCTTTATCGAAATGGTTCTCAACCTTTTTACGGTTGCTTACCTCCTCATTCCTAAATATTAATTTCAAATAGTCCAAGAATTTATTTTAGAATTTATTTTTTTATCACCTGGTTTTACTATCCGTTCGTGTTGTACACTTATGTACTAATTACGCTAATGTTTTTTTTTACAGATTAGGAATATTATATTTATAGTAAGTGTAACCGATAGGCATGGAGGGAGAGTGGAAAACCATTTTAGAAAACCCCGCACTCAGTACACCCAACCCAGACTCGAACCTCCATATTTCTATCACCGGCAGCCTAGTATATTGCGAGAGGAGTGCGTTAGACCATGTGGCCACCAAAGCTATTAAAATGTATTTATTAATTAATTAAGTGATTATTTTTTAAATGGATTGGTTAAATTCCATCTTTCTAAACGTAATAGTGTTTTTTTTTTAGCCAATCGCTTAATTTAAGAAATATGTTATTTTGACTAGAAATCATCTTCATAAGGCATGGTTTTTATTTTTAACATGTCCAACTACAAAAATCAACACAAATATTTTATAGTTTAATGAAAAAATGTACAAACTTTTTATGACACTTTAGGTAAAAAACATCACCTTAGGAATATTGTCAGCATTCCGGTGACCTGGGTGAATCGTTTTTTCTCTCAGTGACCAGCTATTATGGCCGCTAGCCTTAAACATAAAAAGAGAAAGAACAATTTAATAATAATTTAACATTTATAATTCAATTAAAATATATTAAATGCTAACTAATAATAATTCAAGACTTGTTTGAAAAAAAAACTACATTTTATACAAGGTTAAAATTAGGGCTTGCAACAACAAATAAACAAAACATGATATTGTTTTAAAAAAATTCGTGTGCCCCAGGGTTGAAAAACCGACACATTTTGTCCATGCCATAATTTGAATGAAATGATAATTTAGTTAATGCAGCACCTCATGTTCGAGCCATTGACCCATGCGCAACTTGGCTCCAACTCAACTTTCTAGCTCTGATCATGCGCAGAGATGATTTTGTCTTATATTTTTTTAAATACGACCTCCAAGCAAGAGGGCTACAAGCGTAGATATATAAATCAAAGAAACAATTTTTTTTGTAGCCTTATACACATATTTATTAATTATGATAATGTGCTAAGGATTATGAAGGTTGAATTTAGAGGAATTGAGCCAACATTTGCGTAGAGGGAGAGTGGAAAACCATTTATCACCCCCTCCCCTCTTAGCTCACCCGAGCAAAAAACCCATAAAAAATGTACCGTATTAGTTAGAGAAAGGCTAAATCTAGAGCCCTTTTTCATCAAAACTAGTGTCATAGTTCCGCAAATATGCTTGAAACTGAACTAATGTTACATTTTCACACATTTTGTTCTATTAATAAAACTCAAAATATAGGATACCATTTTAAATTTATATAGATTGAATAAAAAGGCTTTAATTGAGTTTATTGCTTATAGCCCAGATGGGTAGTAAGACGAAGTAATAAAAAAAAAGCTGCCAAAAAGGGAATATATAAAATCACATCATGGTTAGCGACGATTATTTCTAACGCTATTCAACTTTTTTTTTCTTAACTTATGACTTTAACTGTACTTGGAGATCTTTTTACGAAGCGGTCACTTCCTACACAAGATCTAATTTATTGATGCTGTCTGAAAACACGATTACATAAAACATTATTGTTGGGTGTATTACATAGCATTTAAAAGTAAGTTTAACTTCCCCGGCACCCACCCGTGATTTTAGAATGTCTGTCCCCGAAAATGCCAAGAATAAAATTGTAGCTTTGAACTAATCAAACAAAATTACCGTTAATAAGTTATTTAAATATAGCCCTCAATAGCAATGTATCAAAAGTGAAGTTTAATTTCTGTTTTTGTTAGTGGAATCTTACTATATTGG
The DNA here is from genome assembly GCA_902151425.1 of Timema shepardi. Classification (NCBI taxonomy): domain Eukaryota; kingdom Metazoa; phylum Arthropoda; class Insecta; order Phasmatodea; family Timematidae; genus Timema; species Timema shepardi. Next base: position 434,494 of record CABFVX010000153.1, on the reverse strand, counting down.
GCAATCGAAAACCCTTATAGCCCCTTCCTTCCAAAGTAAGCCGTTCAATCTTAGTTTGCACCCCACCCCTTTGATACGAATTTGCAGATACACCCCTGGAGAGGGTAATCTAAGGACTGTGACTTCAACTGCAACATAAACAACATTCTCTTTTGTTACCCAATTGAAATAATATAAACGACATCGTATATTGCGCTCAATAAAAGCTAGAAGTGAAGTTGGTTACAATCACAGACTTGTTATTATGAGCAGATAGGGAGGAAGATTGGTATCTTCATAGTTATTAGGCTTTTTTGCATGAGGATTATAGATAAAAAGGATAATAATAATAATAATTAGAGTAAGCTTACCACAGGTTGTTTTGGACCAGAGGGTGGGTTTGTTACAGTTGTTTATTTTAGGTATGTACCAATAGATTATATATATATATACCAATTTTATTACAAAGGACCTTCTGGAAGACCTTTTTTCATGTCAGAATTATACTATATTAGTTGGATTATATTATGAAAAATAGGTTTTCCAGAATAATGGGGCTTTATGTTTGTTTGTTAACGAAAGAATGGTAAAACTTTTTCAGAAGCACTTACAGTAAGATTCTGGTGGGAATAAAATATTAGAAAATAGATTTTTTTGTGTGCCAATATTGGTATTGTTTCTCAATATTATTATTATTATTATTATTATTTATATTTCATAAGTATTGACACTACCTATCAAAAGTGAAATCAACAGTTCACATGACTTTTTAAGATTTTTTAAAGTCAAAATGTTATTGTATTTGACTTGTGTTTTTAAAATGGTTCGTAGATCTTGGATATTGTGTGTATTGTGAACGGGGTATGCGAAGCTTCGACTTGGCTTCCAAACAAATCAGCTTCGACTTCGCTTCGGGAAAAAATTCAGGCTTAGACAAATATGAAATTTCACCAATACAAATATTGAAAGCTAAAATATTAACTTTTTGGTCATTTAGGGCCATTCTGAACGAACAATAAATTTAACCAAAAATACCTTAATTTCCAAAGCGTTGATTTTCAAGACAAAGGTTTGTGTGACTGGATATGGATAATTTATGTTCGAATAGTCAACCACGTTTGGTCGAAGTCGGTTTAAATAAAGTATTTTTTATCAAAATTTAGACTTAACTCAAATCTTTTGCAGAACATGTACCTCCTCATAAACCAAACGGGCCTATGTTTAAAATTCCTACTATGCATATTTAGTTTAAATATAGTCAAACTAAATCCATCTTTTCTTTCTCAAAATTCAGACTGTTAGTCAAATTTATAGGATTCACAGGAAAATAATAAATTGTTATCAATGCACCAAAGAAGTTGTATGCACGGCACTATACCAAGTTTGGTTCAAATTTGTAGGAATAACTATTCTTTAAGCTTGATCACTATTTGTACCAACTTGTACTAAAATCATAATTTTAACATTTTTATAGTGCAATTATCTTTTTGTTAGAGTGTGTCGTGGCTCACATTCAATTTACAAAAAGGCTATAAGGGGCACACACATGCATTGGTAGACACGCAGACTTGGGAGTCAAGCTCATCTGGTCTAGTTTGTTAACAACGAGGAGATTGGGGCTCAAATTCCAGCCTGGCGTAGGCCTACTTGGGTTGGTGTTTCCTAAATGTCCCCTCACGCACCCTCAATTGGGTAAATTCATTACATTCCTCATCCTAACCCGCTTGGATTAATAAAATGCGAATAGCAAAGACGATTAGTAATATACGGACCCACTTCAGTGGCCTCATGATCTAAAGCGCTACTCTCGTGTTAGACTAGACTGCCAAAGACGGAGATATTGGGGTTTGATCCCGGTCGGGTGTACTAAGGTCCCCCCCTCCCCTAAAATTGTTCTCCATTCTCTCTACACGCAAATGCGAGTGCGTTTCCTCTCAATTAAACCTTCCTAATCCCTAACACATTAGTGTAATCAGTACATAGGCGTATATCCCAAATGATTAGTAAGACGTGGTGCTAAAAACAAGTAAAATTCGGTGCAAAAAAGTTAGACCAGACATTAGTAAACATAAGGAATACGCAGACCGGCAAGTTGGTCACTAAATAGAAAGACTAAAAAATGTTTGAATAAACAGTATCTCAAAATAGTCCTCGGCTTAGATCTTCAGTTGATCCGGTTTGGAGGAAGAAAGCCACTAACAACGGTAGCCAAAAATGCCGTTGTCATAGGGAAGTAACTATATTGGTAACCAAGGACGCCGTTTCCGTGGTAACCAAAAATGCCGTTGTCATAGTAGCCAAGGAAATCGATGCCGTGGTGCCAAAGAACTCTAATTCACAGTGCAATGGCACCGCTATTTTGAAGATAAACCTGTTCTTCCGCCCAAATATTCACATACATAGGATGTTTTAGGTTCATCGTGAGGTCATCACTCAAGAGTATTTCTCCGCGTGGTTCTATGGATTCACAATATCAAATAGTTGTATCCTCACAACAGTTATTTGCCCGGGGCTAGATAACCATCAAGATACTAGAGTCAGGATACAAACATTTGAAGCTAAACATTTTTTTTAACATATAGCTGTTTTAAGCACTGCTGTCCACGAAAACAAACTCACACTTCACCTCATATCGTTTTATAATCTTCAGCTGTATCCAGACCAGCCTATCGAGCCGAGCCAAGCCTCAACATTCCTGCGAGCCATATTTTGCTTCATAAAGTTAAATACAGTAGCCCCATGGATTCTTTGGTGCTGACTGTAAGCTCATACCTGACTTCTGACAGTCAACATTTAGGTATATATAAGTCATTCACGAGCTCAGTTTACCTGGATGACAGCTCGAAATTTTACTAGAAGTAATCCCTAATATATCACTACGCCAACAGCTGACATCTATCACTTTGGATTAGTTAACCACAGTAATTTAGGTCAATATTATTTATATATTTATTTGAGGTCGGACACAAAGTTTATTTATAGTTTTATTCCCCTTAAAAAAATATTGACACCACTTTCACAAAAACTTATAACGAACATAGCTTCAAAATGGCGCCAGACGAATCTAAACCATATGATTGAACATAACGGTAAACAAGTTTTTTTACAATGATGCAGACACGCAGTTGATGAAAATATTGTATTCAGTTAAATATTTCAAAATAAGCATAAAATCTATTTATTGTATGTAAAAAAATGACAACAATTTTCTCTTTTCCAAGTAAATACGATGCCTGTATTAAAAGGTATTGATGTGTGCACTCTATTACATAAAATCAGTAACAATCCAAAACGAAAAATAAGTATTTTAATTATGTTTAAAATATTGTTTTGAGTTGGATAAAAATAAATTATTTAAAAAAAAAATAGTATGAGAAAACTTAAGTTTACGTTATTTTAAATGCAATATATAACGGGTAATTAAATATCTTTACATTTATAGCAAAACTGTGATCTTTTACAAGTGTTGGCAACCCAAAACCTAAACATATGATTTTCAAACTGTCATCCAGGTAAAAACCTATCGTGAATGGAATATACCTAAATTTTGACTGTCAAAAATGACAGCTGCTAAACACATATTCTTGCAGATCATATGGTTTGGCGTAGGGATACATAATTTGGTCTGGTAACTTTTCAAAGCCGTCAGCATTCAGCTGTGAGCTGTCAGTCAGCATCAAAGGAGTCATGGGGTTACTGTACTTCAGTGAATGACACACGAAATGAACAGGGAAAATTTTAAATGGGCTATCACGGCGTAATTTATCCACATCTTTCAACAAAGAAAAAAAAAGACACGGACGATGGTGACAAACTCGAATGCACTTAAGGCAAGTGGAATATAGTGGAAATAGTTTGCACCACTAGCTCAAATTTCAAGAAATTAGTGGTAATTATAAAAACTTAACTCGAATGTCACAAAGTGATTATGGTTAAGCATCTCATGGTTTTTATTGGGCTAAAATTGCACACAGAAAAAGTTCATGTTTAAGAGAATCCATAAGTGTGCAGGAAAGATTCGCAATAACATTTATACGTTTCTTAACAACAGTTGACTCTTACGCCAGTCCGCAACACCTATTTAAGGTCTCTAAACAGAGTATATATATATATATATATATATAATTAATAAAGTATATGATAAGTAATATTATGGGGAAGAAATGAGGAAGGAAGCATTTAAGAGGTAATCTAAACGCATTTGAGTGGAACGAGAGTGGGAAACCATAAAGGAAAAAACTACCCTCAATAGACCTGACCGGGATTCGAGCCCCGATTTACCCGCCTTGAGCACGCCAGTCTAATAAAAGATTAGCGCATTAGACCACTACGCCACTTAAGTGGGCTGGGACATATTTACCCACAAAATCTACCCGGGGTGACAGTCTATTCTTTGTCACCCCTTTCTCCCCATGTTTCAAACTTATTTTAAGTGTGCAACAAATTTTCTAAGAAAATGTATTACCCTCGCTGTACAGTTTACAACACGCGAGTATTCATGTAACTGTAATTATTGTTTCTAATTTTTAAATATTAAATATATTTTCATTTATTTCCCTTGGCCTGTTATAAAACTAATTTGCAGTTAATACTTAATATATAAATTACAACCACAAAAATTAATTTCAAATAAAATTTCAAGGTGTAGTAAAATTTACAACACGCAACTGCTCAGCTAATATTTCAAACGTGTGTGACGGAAGGTTAATTAGAAATAATTTAAAGTTGCAAGTGGTTCGGCTCGAGGTTCGGCTCGCAGCGCCGTCCAGTGAGTTTTGAGCCGAGCCTCGTAACATCCTTTGATGTTCGTCGAAATACCGACATTCACTGGGTTGCTGCGATCATTCTGATCCATTTATACAAGGTTAACGAGGCTCGGCTTGAAGCTCGGATAGAGGATCGGCTCGCTAGTCTGGACGCTGCTTTAAGGCTAGTGTTGTCTAGGGAGTCAATAAATCTCCCAGTATACGAATAACAAGCAGTTATAAGGGCCGAATTTATAGTCTAGTCTCAGGAGTCAACCAACCTCCCGGTATACAAATAACAAGCAGTTCTAAGGGCCGTATTTATAGTCTAGTCTCAGGAGTCAACCTAACCTCCCGGTATACAAATAACAAGCAGTTCTAAGGGCTGTATTTATAGTCTAGTCTCAGGAGTCAACCAACCTCCCGGTATACAACTAACAAGCAGTTCTAAGGGCTGTATTTATAGTCTAGTCTCAGGAGTCAACCAATCTCCCAGTATATGAATAACAAGCAGTTCTAAGAGCCGTGTTTATAGTCTAGTCTCAGGAGTCTACCAACCTCCCAGTATATGAATAACAAGCAGTTCTAAGTACCGTATTTATAGGCTAGTTTTAGGAATAGAAAGTAGTTCAAAGGACCGTAATTTATTAGAGTCTAGTGTTAAGAGTCAGCCCTTCTCCCAGTATACGAATAAAAATCCGTTAAGATCATTTAGAGGATGGGTTGTCTTCTGAATCTTGACTAACCTACATGCGCATCCCTTAATGTCTAACTCAATAAATTTACACGTTAGATACATTAGATTTGTATTTAACATCAAATATAGTAAAGAAAAGATTTTTCAAGATTTTTGTCGACCGTAATAATTAAGACTAGTCAAATGTGTTAATTCTTGAAGAAGGAAATATTTCAAGAGAAAGCAAGAAGTCAAGTTTTGAAAGTAGCGATTGTGTAACCTGCGTTGAGCTCTGACAGCAGTATTCAATAAAGCTAAATAACAATATTCATATATTGTATGCCTACAAGCGATTAATGGCGTTAAATGAAGCGTCTTACCGAAGCACCGTGAGATAGGTTACAAACATCCAGCATTTCCTTATTATTATTATTATTATTATTATTCCCGCGTCTTACTACCCGTTCGGGTTATACGCACTTACGCTAATGTGTAATGGTAGGGTGATTGTGAGATGAAATGGAGGACCTACAGTTTAACGTGGAATCTGAACCACGGGGGAGGCCTGGCATTCCCCACATTCACAAGATGTCTTGTCAGAGGTGAAGGAAGGGTTTGGTAATCAGATAAATCTGTGCTGGGACCGAGGATTGAACCCCGGACCCCCAGCACAGAAGTCCAACACCTTACCCCTATACCACCAGGTCACCTACATTTCCTAATTATTAAGTTAGTTGTTTGTTGTTTAAAATTTGGTTCGTTCCAGTAAAATGACTCAACATGTACACTAGCCCCATGGATTCTTTGGTGTTGAGTGACAGCTGATGGCTTTGAAAAGTTACCAGACCAAATTATGTATCCTTATGCTGAACCATATGATCTTCATAAACATATTTTTAGCAGCTGTCACTTCTGACAGTCAGAATTTAGGTGTATACCTAAATCTTGACTGTCAGAAGTCAGCTGTTAGCTGTCAGTCAGCACCAAAGAAGTCATGGGGCTTTTAAGAAATGAGGTAAATTAACTTTATTTTAACAATGTTTCAGGTGAAATGTTAGAAAATTGAGATAAAGTACATGGTTGGAAACATTTATCTAACCTTCCTAAGTAAATACATTTATTTTATAAGGGATACAACAAATAATTAAAAAATAATTGAAAATCGTTTTAGATGTTTTGAGTCTTCAGAATCAAACCCGTCCCGTCCCGTCCCATGTCCATGTGCCGTTTTTAAATGTATTCGAATATGACTCAGTTATAGCTGATCTCAGTAATTATAATCTTTCATCCTCCAAGCTTTGCATTTCATATACATTATAATACTTAATTATACAGTGTTGCTTACTTCTATCTCAAACCTTTTTGGTCAAAATAAATATAGAATATTTCGGTGGACATAAGTTTAGTTTAATCTACTACACAGAGTAATATAAACAGTTCTTGAATATTTGTCATAGGCCTAGTGATATTTGAACAGAAACTTTTTAAATGAAAAGAAAAAGTCTTTTGAAACTCTTCCATTCCCAGTGGCAGAGAATCGAACCCTGCTGGCCTTCTCGTGCAGGGGTCGAGTACAAACGTATTCATTACTTGTACATTTTTGCTTAAGTTATCATCAATATCAAATTTATCCATATTTACTTTTAGATTAAATGGAGATATAGAATTGCTAGACAGTATTTTTTTAAATTAATTAAAAACCAAAGAAATCGTTTCCTCTGATAATATGCATGTCTAGGTCGGATAGTCGTTGTTCATACAATCAATCGTATGCGGCAAGACTTCTCACAAGCCATAGCGTAATGCGATACTAATTATTATATTAGCCATTTCTATCATCATTTTCCTTGCCCGCATTATCTTCAGTTGTTTCCCAGATACAAACTACAGGTTGTATTTTTGTAATTTGTATTTACACTTTTGTATTAATTTTTTCTATATAATTTTTTAAGTTATTGTGGACCATGACATTATCTAAAATGAAAATGAATGACATTAAGAGAAGATTGAAAACATCCGTATCAGTAAAGTACTGTTGTCTTATTACTTAATGTGCGTATAACCCGAACGGGTAGTAAGACGTGGTGCTAATAACAACAATAATAATAATAACTTAATGTACTTAAAAAAACAAGGTTTCAGCCGCTTGTTTAAATCAATCGAATTGATGCTGCTTGGATGTTAATCAATTATTTATTTGTCAAAAAGTTGTATTCTATTAAACATGGTTTTTAGAGGATGTTTAAAACAATTTTCTTTGAGCCAAGGCTAGGCTTACTTTTTATATTTTTAATATTAGTGACTAGTTAAAAAAATGTTAAGCCCAAGTTCACGATAATTACTAGGTATTAAAAAAACCCTTCTAAATAGCTTATATATATATATATATATATATANTATATATATATATAAGCTATTTAGAAGGTTTTTTTTTTAATTTTCGAGCTATATATATATATATAGCTCGAAAATTTTCTTGCCTCGGGTGATTGGGGGGATGCCCCCAAACCTCTAAGTTTTTGGTGCAGGGGTTGGGTAAACCATAAATCCTCGCCCCTGGTGATTTTTACTACGAATAACTTATTCAATAACACTGCTGATATTACAACGCGTGGGAAATTAGGCTACTGAAGCAATATTTTATTTTATTAGACCAGAGAATGTGTTTGTTATATTACTGTAAGATACGAACCTCAACTCGTGTCTCCATCAAACTTACCTATATATCTCATCACGGCCTATTTACCGGGATATTATTATTATTATTATTATTATTATTATTATTATTATTATTATTATTATTATTATTAGCACCACGTATTACTACCCGTTCAAGTTACACGCTACACGCACTTAAGCTTATGTGAAATGGTATGATGATTGTGAGATGAAATGGAGGACCTACAATTTAACGTGGGATCCGAACCATGGTGGAGGCCTGGCATTCTACACATTCACAAGTTGTGATTAATACACGTCTTGCTATCGGTATATTAGAGACACGATTATTATCAAACCAGGAATAGCATCAGATTAAGATTTTCTAAATTCTTCACCTGGCAAAAACGAAATTTGGATCAGTATATAAGTGTTTCATCTTAAAATAACTTATCTTTAGTTTCATTGTCTTTTTACTTTCTCTCGATCCCTCGGAAAGAGAAGTATTGTGATCGTTAAAAAAATCTGATTTTAAAGTTTGATAAATGTCGACGTTTCATGACCCCTAAATAGTGTTTTAGCGATGCCCTCTCTTTTTGTCTGTTTATCAGTTCTCGAACTAAAGCCGCAACAATATTACCGATAGGGATAAAACTAGCTATCTAGGGTTCTAATAGGATTGGTTACTCCGAGGAGTATTTGGCATTAGGTATCTAACCCCAAGATTAGGGGTATTATACTGAAGGGCAAAAATAAATAAAATTGATTCGCTCAAATTCCACTCTAACAATTTTGATTCAATTTTGTATCTTTGCATTGTTTAACATTACAAAAAAAAAATTAAAATGACTTTAAAGGTACCTTACATAATCATAAATTTCTACTTTTGATCATATCTCCGCCACTAATTTCAGGTATGAAATAACCTATCATTGTAAATTTGTAATAATCCCCCCTCCCCCCTTCTATTCAAAATTATNATATATATATATATAATACGGATGTCTTGGGAAATTCAAATTCATTGTTATGCTCTTTGGTGGAAAAAGATATTCCTCTTTTCTGAATATTTCTTTAAAATTGTATCTTATTTCATTTATGCTCTTTGGTGGAATGCTTCTGCAACAATGTATTTGATTTAGTTCCACAAATTCTACGAGCTTTTAGTAAATGTCTCTATTTTAAGATAAAAGATCGAGAAAGTTGGTATGGTGCGCCGTATCATTTGTTTTTTTAAATGCAATAAAATTGTTTCACCGGTCTTAATTTCACTACATAAAAAAAAGTTCCCTACGATGTGACGCCTGGTTCGAGCTGTATTACTTAACTAAAGTTTCGATAAGCATACGATTCGTTAGGTGAGACGGGCTCTTAACACATTTCCAGACCTTTTAGTATTGTTGTGTCGAAGTAATATTGCAAAGTAGCTCAGAGTGCCAACCAACCCAAGCCCACCCAAATAGTTTATATTTTTATACTAGTTAGTACAACTATTAAAACAAATGGAAGTTGATCTGTAGAATGTAAATGTAGCAACATGTTTCTAAATCAAATACATTAAATAACTACTGTTACTTGAATATTTAGTATTTTAATATAGATCAGATAAATCAGAGTAAATACAAACGTTATAAATGGGTTTTGCAAAATTTAAGTTCTGAAGACATTATTTTGAAACTATGTAACAAAAAAGTTGAATCATTGAAACATAAAACACTTTGTTATTAAAAATTACTCACATCAATGGTTTTAATTAAAAATAAAGGTTTTCTATTATTTTTATTCAAATAGTTCAGCGTGCCGTTGAAAATCGTTTCCCGTGACAATTTTGCCACGTGTGCCGTAGGTTACCAAACTCTGGTTTATACCATTAATTTACCACCAAGTATAAAAAGAAACAAACCCAATCTTGCAATGATCGATAATTTTAGATAAGTTTGTGAAGTAGACATACTGTCGGCCCATTTACATAGTTTAGATATAAACGAATTTACTCCTAATGAGAAGCTAAGAAAGACCATTGCAGGTGGTCTCATGGTCTCAGGCTTTTAACAGGCTGGTGACGTGAATGTCAATGTTTGAGTGAACCTCGGTGGTGGTTTTTACACATGTGATTTATTGTGGTAGTTTTCCATCCTCTCTCCACGCGGGTGCATTTTCCCCAAATATCATATCCATCCCTAATCTCTAAATTAACCAGATAAATCATGTGTTGAAACTTCTTTTTTTTTTAGTTATAATTTATATTTTTACAGTTTACTAAATCTGACAGTTAAAGTTTACAATGTTTTGCCATCTACACTTTTAATATAAATGTTACAATGCAATTTATAAGGTTAATAAAATCAAAATATCTTATCTTGAGCAGAACTCTCTATAAACACATACCTAAAAAGTTAGGGCAGCTTTTATAACGCATGTACCATTATAAATTATTTCATGCTGTCACAAAACTTAACAAGGAGAAAGAAACAAAAAAAATAAAGTCTAAGCCATGTAGGTACCTACCACCTGTGTGCTTGCATTTCTCCTTGCACGTCTCCCTTCTATCATTTCTCTTTGTCTTTCTTTTATTTATAACTCCTTACCTGTCCGCTTGGCGGCTGCAGCATCAACACAGCTGTGACTCGCGCATGCGCAATGTTGTTCTTTACGATCAACTTTGCCCCAACTCCCGCTCATTGCCGGATATAAACAAACCGTTGCTTTTTCTCCAAAGAGTTCAATGACCGAGCAGCTATGCGTACATTACATTTAGTAATAGTAGGTGTTAGTTGACATGTACCGCTGTGTAGATGGCAGCACTGTATCTCTTTTTTCTCTTTGCTTCCTCAACATTTTCTTTTCACTTCGGTCATCATGAAAGTTTCTTGACTTTTATTACAAGTGTTTATCGAAAGACATTGTGTTTTTAGAAGGGAGAACATTTTTAAAAAAGGAAATTTTCTATTTGTCATGTTTTCAGGAACGGTGTTTATTTATTTTAAGTAATAATCACATAGTGTGACTCCAAGTATCGTGTGTTCGTTTCTTTTTCGAGTTTAAAACATAGTTTTGAGAGTTTTTATTTACCAAACGTTCCAGCCGAATGAAAAACTACTGTGATGAGAGTCAATGCCACCTTGAAGTGAAGATATTTTTTTTCAAGCACTTGGAAATAAAACCACCTTCAGTTGGCCACGGACGGATGGTGGCGGGAAAAAGTACAGTAAGTTGAAGTCAAGTTCAAGTGCGGGCAAGGTAACTTTTAGTAAGTTTATCTCTGTGATTTAGAAAGGAGGGGAAGCGGTACGGATGGGAGAAGGGGAAACAGTTGTCTCATCGTAGTCTGTGGATGGAATAGATGGCGGAGGAGGGATAACCATTATTAGTTTGCTTAGTTTAGGAAGGACAGTTAGTCGAAAGCCTTTGAAGGTGTGCTTTGAATTTTCAAGGCCCCTTCAAAGATTACGTATTAAAAAAAATAAAAATAGTGAATTGGTTTGTTATATTTTGTTGATTTAAACATATTATAATTAGTGATTTATATACATTTTTGTGGTGCTGTGGACTTTATTTTCAAATTTTGATTTTGGTGATCGTAGTGTGAAATTATATTTTATTTATTAATTTATCATAAACCAGGATTTATTTTGTTTGGCAAATCTTTCTAGTAATAACGTTGACTTCCAAATGTTATGTTGCTGGTTTTATTGTGATCACAAGTGCAAAATTAAATACTGTGGGACCTCCGCGTTGCGAAGGAAAAATAAACGCGACTGTACGAAGTGAAATTCCAACGAATACCAACGTCATAAATATACTTTACACATTTTTTTAAAATCAGTTGTACCTTTACTTGGTTCAGGAACAGTTCGATTTAAATAAATAAAAAGTGTCGTTTTTCTTTCGGAACTATCGAAACCTATGGATATTGTTCATTTTCACCTGTCGTAAGATTTGGATACGTCGCCCTCGTCTGGGACTTCTTGAACAGGAGGGTTTTTATCTGGTGATATGCCCAGCACTATAAGAGGTAAGTCGTGTTTTGTTTAGCTTTATACCCATCTCTAGTCCACAAAACCGGAGGCAAGCATAATATTTCCATTGGCGATGTTTTGATAAATTGTGTCCAATATAAATGTGATATGTTTGATTTTATCTGAGAAAACAAACAAAAAGAAATTGATTACTTGACAGTTGGGTATCATTGAAGGTGTGTCTTCATTTCAGTTGTTTTCGCCTTTATTCTTTAGCTGCTGTACTTAATGGATATAAACACGTGTGTGACACGTAATATGTCATAAACTAAAGAGGGCAAAGGTGTTTAAATAACTTTTAACATGTTTTTTTTTTTCAAACAAAAATTCTATTCGCTTGGTAAAGGATACTCTACAAAATATTTTCCAAACTTTCTAAATATATTCAAATGGTTGTTTTTATAAGTAAATCCTATGTCCAGAAAGTTTGTTTATCTTTGATTTATATCAAATCTTTTTCGGTATTAATTTCAATTATTCATGAGTTTTGAACTTACATTCAAGAATTCCTCATGTTTCCCCTATTCCCCCCTCTTTTTTTTTCAAGCTGATGTCAGCACTTTCTTTTTTAATTGATTCCTGATCAGCCAATGACTTATTCCAACCTGTATTTCTAAGGTCACCCTGCACTTCCAAGACAAGAATTCATACACCGTAATATATCTTGAAAAAAGTAACTAATTATGGCTGTGTGTGAATTCTACATTTGTAAGGCTATATATATATATATATATATATATATAATTTATATAGCATTAAAAATTGTTTACACTTTGATACTACTACTACTATATTCTTGATTATCGATATCGTGACTGTGGTATGTCAATATTGATGTGTACTTGAGGTTTATTTGTAATTTCGGTATCGATATATCGAATATTATCTTATCATCAGAAGGCCAACATTATCAGCAGCCGGTAATTAACAATCAACAGGTTTGGCCGCAAGACTTAATTGACTGACTCGGGTAGAGGTGCAAATGGTTTAGTGCCCCCCAAACGCCTCCTACAAGACCGCAAATAATTTTAATAGCAGCTGTGAAAAGAACATGTGAGGTACAGCTCCAATATTGATAACTGAGGATGTGTGGAATGCTTAGGATGTATTTTAATACCGGGCTTGCGACCTTACACTCAAAAGGTATATTACTACGTACGTTTTAAAAGCGACCATAAGATTCTCATTTGTAAAAAAAAAGAAAAGAAATAATATCATCGATACAATGAATAACCACTAACTTTCACCTAAAAGCAAATGCCCACCCAATGAGCATAGTAGTTTATTTACTTTATTTTTTCAAAAATTGGTTCCTTATCTTATCTACATGTGCGTGTCAATGCATCCGTTTCAAACATATTTTCCTCACCCTATTTCTTTGGGCTAAATATATTATGTCTGATAGCTAACTCTGTAACGCACCAATGAGAAAATGTATGCGTTAAAATGTATAGTTACGATTACGTTAATATTAAAATCCTGCACCCGCACACCTTATACTCCTACCTAAGTTTTGAAGTCCTGACCTTCAACTCTGAGTCACCCACGACCGCTAATCCAGCAAGCCAAGGCCTTGGAGGTGCTCCCATTCATAGAATAATCACGTAACATTAGAAATTTATATTTACTATAAACATATTCTTATCACACTTCAAAAAAAGCTACTAGAAAAACTTGTGTGTGTGTGTACGCATGTACCTAACCATGTATTCTTCAGCTGTCAATTTTGACAGATGGCGTCAACGTTGACGTATCTAAGATACAGTAGCCACATGGCTTCTTTGGTGCTGACCGACAGCTCACATCTGACGGCTTTGAAAAGTTACCAGAACCAATTATGTATCTCTACGCCGAACCATATGATCTTCAAAAACATGTGTTTAGCAGCTGTCACTTTTGACAGTCAAAATTTAGATACTATTTTTATTTTAAATTATTATATTATATTTTCTTTTGTGTTCATAATTTCTCCAAGATTCAGATTCAAATTCAAGGTTTAGATTCGTAAACTAGTGGATTAGACCCAACTCTAACTTAAAAGCTTATTTTAATAAAAGATAAATACTTTTGTTTTTACAAATAAGGATGTGAAATTTAGTTAAAATTATCTTTTTTTTACCATACACCAAAATTTTTCCCAAAAAGATATCTTGACTGTCATAGATATTTGTTGGTAAAAATGCAATCGCTATCGTCAAAACGGTTCAATTTCTTTTCTTACCTGCATGCTGTATAAGAGGCTATCTAAGGCAGCCACTCGAGAACGATCCAACCCATTACGTTCGAGAAGTGTAGATAGATATCAAGGGACCAAACCAGCATTCGCCTGTAGTTAGGACCAAAAGTCACGGTGGGAGGCCAAAACCAAGTGAAGCCGGTTGTGAATTGTACCCCCAGCCTCCAGAATCAAGATCAGTTACAGATGACCTGGTGGTCTTGGGGTAAGGTGTCGGACTTCTGTGCTGGGGATCCAGGGTTCAATCCTCGGTCCCGGCACAGATTTATTTGAGCACCAAACCCTTCCTCCACCTCTGACAAGACGTGTATTAATCACAGCTTGTGAATGTGGGGAATGCCAGGCCTCCAACGTGTTTCGGATCCCACGTTAAACTGTAGGTCCTCCATTTCATCTCACAATCACCCTACCATTACACATTAGCGTCAGTGCGTGTAGACCGAACGGGTAGTAAGACGCGGTATTAATAGTAATAGTAATAATAATAATATCAGTTACACTAACCGTGCAAACTAGCCCTGCCTGTTACCAAGAGGCTACGATATTTCTAAGACCTGGATCTTGTCAATGAAAGTCATGATTTAGTGAGTCAATCCCCAGTTTCGAATACAAGATGGTGATTTCTGATCAATCGTGGTGTTTTAACTCCACCGTGCTAATTTTAGAATAAATGTAGGTACTATCCTGGAACACTGTTAAAGTAACTTTTATTTTATTTAGCACCGCGTCTTACTACCTATTCGGGTTACACGCTTAAGTACTAATTACTTTAATGGGTTAGGAAT
Organism: Timema shepardi; assembly: GCA_902151425.1. Lineage (NCBI taxonomy): Eukaryota > Metazoa > Arthropoda > Insecta > Phasmatodea > Timematidae > Timema > Timema shepardi. The sequence goes on along the minus strand of CABFVX010000153.1, from coordinate 419,396 downwards.
TGGGAAGATTGAATTTAGAGGAGTTTAACCCGCATTTGCGTGGAGGGAGAGTAGAAAACAATTTAGGAGAAAACCACCCCCAGTTCACCCGACTGAGATTCTAAACTCGATCTCCCCGTCCTTGGACTGTCTAGCTCAACACGAAACTAGCGCGTTAGCTAATTATTCCACCGAGGCGGCTTTAAAGTTTCTTGATGTGTGACAATAAGTAAAATAAAAAAACATATTCTGAAAATTGACACCTGGACACGGGAATAGAACCCGGATCTTTGGTTTAGTACGCCAATGCTCTTACCACTGAGCTATCCAGGAACCGTCCCGTGCCCAGGGTCATTCTTCACACATATTTTAAGGCAGAGTCTATGATGGACGTGCGGAAATCGTCGGCTACAAATGTGTGATTTTATTCAGATCAAGAGCTATCAGACAACGCAGACACCTTCGGCTCGGTAGTTGGCTTATTGCTTATGTCCGCACGTCCATCACAGACTCTGCCTTAATATATGAGTGAAGACTGACCCAGGACATGGGAAGATTCCTGGATAGCTCAGTGGTCAGAGCATTGGTGTTCGTAGCTAAAGGTCCTGGGTTCGATTCCCGTGTCCAGGTGACGTTTTTAAATTTTCAGAATATGATATCTATATGGAGTAATCCTCACTAAAAGCATAAATAATATTTTTGGCTATTTGATTCAAAAAAACTTATGTTCTAGTAAAGATGATTCGAGTAAAATATGTACATATAAATGAAGGCGTGTTGGACAACTTAAAGTTACAATATTATTTTATTTTTTAATTCTTTGTTAAACTTTTTAAATAATTAATATTTTTTCAAGTGTTATTTACATGTTTTTAAAACTTAATCAACTTTTGATTATTTCCTCCTAATAATTATTGACGACAAACCATGTGTTTATGATTTTAAGTGACATTATTTTATTGGTTCAATATATCTATACTTATTTGCTACATGCATTTTTATTATTATAAAATCTGTTGTTTTTTTTTCGCCAAACACAAAGAAATATCCACCGTGCTAGTTGGGAACGAATTAGATTGGCCTAGGACAGTTTTCGATTCTTCGATTCCTTTTGACGTTAGCTATTGGTTTTTGTATCTGGTGAAGTTTAAAGCTATAAGCGTTTGAACCAGACATTCCAAATAAGCTGAACTTGTAAGCATGTTTTTAGATATGCATATTATATTATAGTACCATCAACTTATGGATGTATAAATATTTTACATAACTGCTCTCAACCTGTCCATTATAATATTATCCTTCCATCTGCGTCTAGGTCTTCCCAATATTCTATTCCCATTGGATTTTCAAGTCAGTATCCTGAACAAGGTTCTAAATTCTTCCCATTCTTCTCCTGCTCAACTTAATCTACGAGACTTGATTATCCTAACAATATCTTATTATGAGTACAGGGTATACAACTCATCATGATGAAACCGCCTCCACTCCAGAGTATCCTCATCTGGTTTTGGACCATATATCTTCATACGCTCCTTCTTTCCGCATCCTAAATCGGTTTTCGTCATGTAAAATAAGAGACCACCTTTCACGCCCATAGAGAATAACCGGTAAAATTATTGTTTTGTCTGAGTTTTACCTTCCTTGACAGCAGGCGAGATGTCAACAATTTAGTGACCGAGTAATGGCAATTTCCTTACCGTGTGCAGAGATAAAATTAAATGAGAGTAGGCTATTATTAGCATTAGCACAACTGATATATTGTGTATTGCCATATAAGGAAATCTGGCAACAGCGATTTTCTAAGGTTGGTCTTCGATATGTACCGTATAAAGAGCGTTGTTATTTTTTCGACCATATATTCAATTATATCGATTTCAAAGAATTAAGTACACAAACACACTTTGTTTCTCGGCAGACTGTTTCAATCCATCTCGTTTCCTCCACTCTCGAAGTAGCTAATATTGACCATTCTATCAGAGCTACTGGAGGAGAACACCATAGTGCCTGAAACGTTTGTAGTGTTCAGTTAACGGGTTATTCATTTATCCCCCTCTCTCTCTCTTTCTCCCGTGGTAAGGTGTGTTTTTGAGTGTATTCTTCAAATGCCGTTAGTCATCATCATCTTGCTGCGGCTATGCTAATCATATGGGCCTGGTGAGGATGGGCCCGTTGACGCTCCTCAACTATATTCTTAGAGAACTTAATTTCGAACCATTTGACGTCCTCAAGTCCTTTATTTAAGGACCCAGGTTTCAAATTATTTCACTCTTCCTTAATTTCTTTCTCTGAGAGCCAATGTTCAGGACCCTTTGACACTTCTGGAATCCCTTCTTTGAGAGCCTAAGTTTGGACCCTTTGACGCTTCTACAATCCTTTCTGAGAGGGCCAAGGTTCCGAACCATTTGACAAGATTTGTTGCTTCTTCGAAGGTTCAGGGTATAGATGCGTTGACACGTCATTATGACCCTCTCTGAAGGCCTAGGTTCCGGGACAATTGACACTTCATTATGCCCCTCTCTGAAGGCCTAGGTTCCGGGACAGTTGACACTTCATTATGCCCCCCTCTGAAGGCCTAGGTTCCTGGACAGTTGACACTTCATTATGCCCCTCTCTGAAGGCCTAGGTTCCGGGACAGTTGACACTTCATTATGCCCCTCTCTGAAGGCCTAGGTTCCGGGACAGTTGACACGTCATTATGACCCTCTCTGAAGGGCTAGGTTCCGGGACAGTTGACACTTCATTATGCCCCCCTCTGAAAGCCTAGGTTCCTGGACAGTTGACACTTCATTATGCCCCTCTCTGAAGGCCTAGGTTCCGGGACAGTTGACGCTTCATTATGCCCCTCTCTGGAGACCTAGGTTCCGGGACAGTTGACACTTCATTATGCCCCTCTCTGAAGGCCTAGGTTCCGGGACAGTTGACACTTCATTATTTCCATAATTGAAGGACTAAGTTTGATTGGAATCTGGGATCATAATTGCTTTACTCCCGTATTATACTTAAACCTCGTGGCGCAGGAACACATGTGTACATGGGTAAATGTTGATTGATGGGTACATCATGTTACTCTCACCTACCCAAATTCTAATATAAAACTGCTAGCTTATATCCTAAAGACGAAGCATTTTTTTTACATAAGCTCAATTATTCGAAAAATAACAATTCGAACAAGGTAATAGAATCTGGGATTTCCGTGTCCAGGTTGTCATTTATCACTTAATCGAATTTGATTCTGTCATCGGGATTGATTCTTTGGACAACCATCACACAACAGTTTGTGATACACAAGAATTAAATACATATTATATGTAAGGTAAAATATAAAACGTATTTTAAATGGTTTATTGACGTAACTTATAGTGTGAATAGTGTAAAAAAAACTTTATTTCGAAAATAAAAGAGTCTATTAACACGATGAATACATTCTCTAAAAGTATTTTAGTGGAAACAAATGTTTTAACATTTTCCAGATTCCTCTTTTAGTCGACATGCTAGTCATTGACGTGTGCTGAATTAAGTATGAAAACATCGCCCATGCATCCGAAGCATGACTGTTGCACCGGGTGGTTCGTATTATATTATGTTTAGTAGGTCCCAGATGGAAACAAACCCGAGGCGTTTCAGGTTGAGTTCATCGACGCGAGTGAGGGACGACTCATAGCCCCCCTCACCCCCGCTACTAGCCAAGAAGACAATCATTAACTCCACGTGGAGGATAGTGGGCCCCCTTTGAGTAAGGAAAGGGGGTGGGGGGGGGTCATGTTTTACCGTAAAACTGTGTGTGGTGTGTTGGAAGGGAGGGGTCATTGAACCCGCGAGGATAGAGACAGAGAGGCCCAGCCCGACTCAAGGAAACCGGTCACCGGGCGCCCCTACCTCTCTCCCTCTTTCCTCCCCTCCATGCCTGTTCTTTACCTCATTCATCACACATATTGTTGGCTGTCTACCTTCATCGCCTTGGTAGGTCTGTCTTGTTGGATTGTGGGTGCTGTTCCTTTGGAAAGTATCCCACTGCAACCATGACCTAACCCCCTCACACAATGTTGAATGTTGGCTCTGCTTGCCTTCATCACCTTGGTAAGTCTGCCTCTTATTAGGGCTTGTGGCTGCCGATCCTTTGGTAAGTCTGCCTCTTATTAGGGCTTGTGGCTGCCGATCCTTTGGTAAGACTACCTCTTATTAGGGCTTGTGGCTGCCGATCCTTTGGTAAGTCTGCCTCTTATTAGGGCTTGTGGCTTTGATCCTTTGGTAAGTCTGCCTCTTATTAGGGCTTGTGGCTGCCGATCCTTTGGTAAGACTGCCTCTTATTAGGGCTTGTGGCTGCCGATCCTTTGGTAAGTCT
>CABFVX010000153.1:378484-411684 GCA_902151425.1 Timema shepardi | reverse complement strand
GGAGGGTGAGCCCCCAACGAGCAAAGCGAACAATACAATATATTTAAATAAGCATTTGGTATTATTGATGTTCACAAAATATTTTTCTAAAATATATGCTGAAAAATGAGAATAAGCATACCAATGATATTTATATTTTTGGAAAGATTTTTCTTATGGTGTATAAAACTGCCAGTCCTAACAAATTAATACTATAATTATTTCACACGCACACTTGAGCATACGAAAATAAAAAGCTCCAGTTACGTATTATATAGTTTGCCGGTGACAGTGGAGGTTGGTGCTCAAAACCCGGCTGAGTGTTTTTAGTTTTTTTTTCCTATATATTTATCACGCTTCTTCAATGTAAATACGGCGTAAGTATGACGGATATACTGGAAGGGTGGTAAGACCAGCTATCCCTTTCCTGCGCGACATAAGCTTCGGAAGACCCAATAAAATTTACAAAACTAGCCTACGCAATCAGCGCACATACACATACAAAGCGATATACTACGCAGACAACTGCATCTACTGTTGTGAAATTATTTGAAATATCCCGTTAAATGCTAAGAGCGTAGGTCACTCTTATTATTCTTTAATTTGTTTCATAAAACAACCCTATAGTTTGAAAAACTCTATTAAATCTTAAACGTCTGTTTATCCTCTAGAAAATAAAATATTTCTGTTATCAATTGTTTCTAGTTTGTGTTGCAAGTAATCACGGGGGAAGCTACTGTACGTTTCTTGCTAGTGTGTGAATCATTGCTCCACTCAAGAAGATTATGCTCTCACTTTTTGTCTTACGTATGACTCAAGCTTTTCGGACTGCCGTCGCAAACCTTTATACTTTTGTATAATATTCACTTTTATAAAGATGAGTTTTGTACTTAGCTACTTAAAGCTATGAACAGACTATGGAACATTTTACAGTGACGTAACAGCGCCCCGAGCTGACCACTGCTCTGTATGGTTCAACCGCCCCCCCTCACACACACACACACACACACTTTGACAACTATTTCTGCTTCAAGCCGAGCTCCGGGTCGTACGTAACACGCTCCCGTAACAAAACCGGCGAGCTAGAGATGGGAAGGGATACCACTCATTTCTTTTTGTACTCCTCAGGGCTCTTGTTAAGTTTGGCGGACAATTCGATCCCCACGTCGTTGGTAATGAAGTTTATGATTTAAATCCACTGTCGGCCCTAGAGCCGAGCCCCGACGCGAGCATTCATTTGATGTTTCGGAACGATACCGCCTTTGGGTACGGTCAGACTGGGCGAGCGAGCGATTACAAAATAAAATAGAACATATTGGTTGTAATGAGAGGTGTCCAGACTGGAGCGCGCGCGCTCGAGCCGGAACAGTCTAGTTTACAGGCGCTAGCCAATATTATTGTATGTTGGTTCATTGATTGCTAGAAAAACTTTTCAATTTGACATGATATTTGACTTATTTTTAGAATCATTGATAGGCTTAGCACACTTGCTACTAACGGACTAATTTAATTTGTATATATATTTGATATGTTAAAATACTTCAATATTATAATAAACGTAGGCCTTTACAAATAATAATCACTATTAGCGTGGAGAGAGGATGGGCAAACCGCAACAATCAATCACTTGTCAAGAACCACCCTCATTTCACTGAGCCATGATTCGAACCTTTGCCTCCTTGTCAACAACTATCGAGAGCTATCTGCTAATCGCGCGCACGCTTGTCAGTCTGTCCGAACCCTCCAAACCGAGCATTGAGCGGATGTTGTTAATGTTCGGTGTTACGGGTCCCGTACACAATATCGAGCTCGGCTCTGGACGCTGTTACGTTACGGCAAATGATCTATATAGTCTGAACATAGCTCAACACCCCATCTCATTCTCTCATATTCCTAAATCCTGGTTGAGTCTGTCCATGGTTTGCTGGCCAACGATGCTTCCGCCTTGTGTAAAAAAAACATAAAAAAAACTGTCCGCCCTATCGGACATGCCTCACCTCACGAACCGGCCACGGGACGATACATGCCCGCTCTGTTGAGAGTACTGGACCTTTTATTTGTTTATCTGGGGCCGTATATTTAGACGATATTTGCAGGGCAGCCAATCCCCAATTCGACCTGAACTGATTGTTAATAGTAAACTGGGAGATTGGTTGACTCCCGATACTAGACTATAAATATGGCCTTTAAATTCTTAAATTATTATTACCGCGTCTTACTACCCGTTCGGGTTATACGCACTTACGCTAATGTGTAATGGTAGGGTGATTGTGATATGAAATGGAGGACCTACAGTTTAACGTGGGATCCGAACCACGGTGGAGGCCTGGCATTCCACACATTCACAAGATGTATTGTCAGAGGTGAAGGAAGGGTTTGGCAATCAGATAAATCTGTGCCGGGACCGAGGATTGAACCCCGGACCCCAGCACAGAAATCCGACACCTTAACCCTAGACAACCAGGTCACCCTACATTCTTAAAATTTCAGCACTTGGCCAGTATTGAAATTTGAGAGTTAATTATGCGACTACATTTCCCCTAAATTATACCCTCCTCAGCTGCGCTCTATATGAGTAAATATGCAGAGAACTCATATTGGAAGTAGGACATAATGGGGATTTTTTTAATGACTGTTGAAAAAGTTTTCATTTAACTGGCTGACGTTTAGCTCAGTTAGTAGCCCGTTTGTCTACTAACATAAGGGTCTAGGGTTTGTATCACGGCACTGCCGAAAAAAGTATTAGGGTTGCAATTAAAGTTTACGCTTTCACAGTGAGGGATTAATGGCCGGAAAGTCTGATGTTGTGTCTGTTCTAGAATTATACTAGTTTGTAAATCGTGTATGGATAGAATCACTTGTCTCAGTATTTTAAATGCCCCCAAGAAATAAATACTTTTTTTTATTAAGCTGAAGGAACATAATTATAACCAGATTTTCTTACCAAGAACACTTCTTAAAGTTATTTCATGTTACCAGAAGTCTATTATTTATTAGGATCCTAGTAGGATAAAAGACCTTTCAGAAAATAACTAAGAAAGTAAACTAAGATATATACATACATACACATAGCATCGCGTCTTACTACCTGTTCAGGTTATACGCGTATGTACCAATTACTCTAATTAGCTATGGAGGTGGAAGGGTGCATTTATATAAAGTGTACCTTCATTTACATGGAGGGAGAGGAAAAAAACACCCTCAGCACACCAGGATTCGAGCCATGATATTCCTGTCATCGGCAGTCTGAGAGTGACGCCACTATATATATATATAATGTAGGAATAGTATGTAATTAAATAATAATCATTATATTATAATAAAGTTCCCTTATTTTCATAATTTTGATTTTTCGAGAAATAGACTTTTCTTATGATAAATGTAGTGTGTAAATTTCTCACACGGATAGCGTGCCTAACATTGACTTCCAAGGAGAATAGTTATTTCACATAATGTTCGACTTCTTTCCACCGTCCAACTATGTCGACTTTCAACTTGTTCAAGCTAGATGTAGCTCCCGCCAGATTAGGACTAATTAGTTTGACACGGACACAGGTGTGGAGGGATGTGAAATAGCAAGTTTGGCTTGTTGGTCCTAGATGTATTATTATTATTATTATTATTATTATTATTATTATTATTAGCACCTCGACTTACTACCCATTCGGGTTGTACGCACTTACACTAATGTGTAATGGTACGGTGATTGTTAGATGAAATGGAGGACCTACAGTTTAACGTGGAATCCGAACCACGGTGGATTCCACACATTCACAAGTTGTGATTAATACGTCTTGTCAGAGGTGAAGGAAGGGTTTGGCAATCAGATAAATTTGTGCCGGGGACTGAGGATGGAACCCCGGACCACCAAGACGTCAGAGAGGTAGCTTATAAGCTGCGTGTTGATATAGGCCTAATCAATCGGTTCACAAAGTGTGCGTTAAATAGTGTATCGTACTTATAGTTTAAAAAAACAGGTTCAGTTCATACACATATACATTAACTGCTAATCTGTGGTGGAGATGAGTAAGGTAGAATTTAATAGAAATGCACCAGCACTTAGGCCTACACGGAGGGACAGCTTAAGGGAAAAAAATCAACCTCATTACACCTGGCCGGGATTCAAAGCCTGACCTTCCCATCACACGCAAACCAGGCTAAATGAGCTTGAAATTTAGATCACGTGCCCACCAGCGCGGCTAATAATAAGCGTTCAAAAAAAAGACTTATATCTAGGGTATATAAAGCAACTTACCAAAACAAATGCTTCATGTCACCCGTTCATACTTCAGTAGCCAACCTGTTTCTACACAATCCATAGGTCAATGCCCACAGTGGTGGCCGTGTGGTCTAAGGCGTTAAGTTCACATTTAACTTGGTAGCCTTTAACGGAGAGATCTTCAACATATGTTTCTACTGTGGTTTTCCCATTCTATTTCCGCGTGAATGCAGGACAACTTTCTCTGATGGATCCTACTCATCCCTACCAATTATATTAATGTTATATTAAACATTATGTCAAATGTAAATATATTTCAACCAAATACATTTACACAAGTTGAAGAATCGACAGAACTTTTTTTAAAAGCAACTAGATGTGTAGCATTTTACATGCTGACTCGGCAACTCGGTGTTCGACACTCGACTGTATGGTTTGATTTTATGTGATTTTCCATCCTCCCTCCACATGAGTGAAGGTAAATTGTCTTAAAAGTCACATTACCGATCCTGTCACCTTAACTTGTTTGAGCCCGCTTCAGGGGCAGAATGATTTAAGGTGTCACACTCGTGTTAGACTGGCCTGCTGATTATTGGGAGATCGGGGTTTTAATCTCGGTCGGGTGTACTAAGGGTGGTTTTTCCTAAATGGTTTACCACTCAACTTTCACGCAAATGATTCCTTCCTCATCCCTTCCCCATTAGAGTAATTATAATAACTGCGTATAACTGGAACAGGTAGAAGACATGGCGATAAAAAAACACTAGTTTGAGTCTAGTCTGAGAATTTAAACTATAATTTTTGATCTAAATCTATTATGAAAAATAGTTTTCTGCTTTCTGCATCTATTTAATTTCATTCGCAACCGGTTATTTAGGTTTGCAAAACAGAACATTCTTGAGCGTGAATATTTTTATGAAATTATTAAATTCAACCTTTTTCAACAGTAAGAATAAACCAGACAAAGCTATTATATTTGTTTTAGTGAGTATTTACTCGCATCTAGATAACATATTCTGAAAATTGAGACCTGCGCATGGGAATCGAAACCGGAACCATTGGCTTAGTGTGCCAATTATCTCTCTAACTACTGAGCTATCCAGGAATCGTCCCGTGCTCAGGGTAATTCTTCCCTCATATTTTAAGGCATAGTCCATGATGGACGTGTGGAAATCGTCGGCTACAAATGGCTATGTTTTCTGATAGCTCGTGATTATAATAAATCACACATTTGCAGCCGACGATTTACGCACGTCCATCATGGACTCTGCCTTAAAACATGAGTGAATAATTACCCTGGGCACGGGATGATTCCTGGATAGCTCAGTGTTTAAGAGCATTGGCGTACTAAGCTAAAGGATCCGGGTTTGATTCCTGTGTCTAGGTGTCATTTTTCAATTTTCAGAATATTTTTCAACAGTAATTTTCATTTTAAAGAGACACGCACACACTTTTGAACCAGGAAGTTACGAGTATGTCACGCTCCCTCGTGAAACAAATCATATTAGCTTGATGTATATCCGCTGAGGATGGAACACCGCCAAGACGCTCCCATCGCCCGATGACGCCCTATGACGTCACCAGCCGATTCTAACTCCAATAGCGCCTCCTAGATGGCAGCACCGACCACTGAAAAGGGCGCCGATGGCGGTCAAAATTCGATAATCGAGCTACGTACACCTACAGACCGATGTCGTGAGAGTAGGAAACACGATGGTTTGGAAACAGGCTTTCAAAGAGCACAAGGAACTGCGTGGATTAAAACATACATCTCTGAACAGCTGGCGCACTAGGGCGAACGGTTAGAACGCCTGACTGACACCCTCATTGGTGGGTACGTGGATTAAAACATACATCTCTGAACTGCTGGCGCACTAAGGCGAACGGTTAGAACGCCTGACTGACACCCTCATTGGTGGGTACGTGGATTAAAACAAACATCTCTGAACAGCTGGCGCACTAAGGCGAACGGTTAGAACGCCTGACTGACACCCTCATTGGTGGGTACGTGGATTAAATGTCAGGCTCATCTATCCTGGTTTTTTGATGAGGTGGAAGTTGGGGTTGGAATCCCAGTTGTGTGTAGGCTGAGGTTTTTTTCTTCTCTAAATTACTTCCTACTATCCTGCCTAAGAAAGGCGGGAACATTTGTTCAATGTTTTTTCAGCACCGCGTCTTACTACCCATTCGGGTTGTACGTCTTTACTCTAGTTCCTGCTTTCCTAATCCCTACCTTATTAACACAGTTCAAATTTGTATAGCTCAGACGGGTAGTAAGACGGAATATGCAAACACAGCTTAGTACTTGACTTGTGGGGATGTCCATGTTACGATCGTGGCAAGTGGAACCCGGAAAGGATGTTTTACCTAAATGCGGGTTTTCTAGCCTTGATCTAAACCCATAAAAAATAAATATCCTAATCTTGTTTTCTAAAATTATAATAAACTCGCATACAATATATGACAAGAGCAGAACAGAAACGTGATCACGTGACAAAATTTAAACCAATCACAAGATTTCGGTCCGCTTGGCTTGATTTGAAATAATTTCCTAGTCAAAAATCTGTCCCGCTTGATCCGTCTGGAATTCCCCGTCTAGCCTAATAATAAATATCATATTGTGAAATAAACACTGACCTTGTAAATAAAGTCACATTTCATAGTACGCTAGTAAAATCATGAATAAGTCTTAAGGCTCTGCAGATCAAAAATAATAATAATAAACAGTTTCTTTCATTGACACTTCGACGATTGAATGAGCGTAAACATATTTTTACAGAGCTAAGAACTGTTCTGGTTACAATTTAATTAGGTGTTGAGATTTTCCACATGACAAAACAGACTATTTATACACTACCTAGTGGTTTATGACTTCACGCTTGTATATTTTTATGGTTCTTTTATCAATGGCTGTGTTGTGTTTAGAATCCTATATATCTTTAAGTTTCATGCTGACAAGCTCATAATGTATTCTCACCGCCATACGATACCTTTTTTTTTTCAAACATGAATTAAAACCGTCCGTTAAAAGAGGAGATGTCATGTTTCAGTTCTACTAAACTAAAGTTATTCCTAAAGTGTTTTATCATTATTTATATTAATATTAACATTAATAGCCTGATCTAATGGCAATTTTAGAGGAAGTGCACTCAAATTTGCATGGAGAGGAGATGGATGGACTAAAATAATAAGCTTATACCATGTATGGAGCTGGGCCTGACTCTTTCCCCGCTTCTCCCCCCATTACATTTATGCATCCAGCCTAGATTTGAACCTCGATCTAACCATCACTGGTAATCTGGCATAATGCAAGCTTGACGACAAAGACCACGTGATCACTGATGCAGATTCCTAGAGTTAAAAGTCTAGTTATGAGTCTAATTTAACTTTAACAGCTCCAAATATTTCCCTAGTTTGTAAACTTGTACAAAATCGCCATACTACAATTTTTATTTTTTTAGCACCGCGTCTTACTACCCGTTTAGGTTATACACGTATGTGCTAACTACGCTAGTGGTTTTAGGAATTAGGGAGGCTATATTTATAGGAAGTGTACCCGCGCTTGTATAAAGGGAGAGTGGAAAACCATTTCGGAAAAAACCCTCTCAGTACACCCGACCGAGATTTGAACCTTGATATCCCCGTCATCGGCAGTCCAGTCCACTGCGATAATAGCGCTTTATACGACGCGTTCACCGAAACGGGTCTACAATTCATCTTAATTTACTTTTTCGATTAATAATATTTGATTTGACGGAAGAGTCGTTTCTGTATTGGTTGATTCAAGTTTGATCCAGGAGTACAGGGCTCGTATTCCGGCTGGGTGGCATCCTTTTGTTTTGAGTTTAAAATAATGTTCCAAATAGCCTACTTTCTATAATTAGTTATTGGTGCGTTTCTTTAATGTTCACTTTTCTTATCCTATTTCATCAAATTAATATAAATAGCATTTACCTGAGCTGTCAGTCACGTCCTACTTGAAAAAAACCAACTATAGTTTAGACTCTTTAAAAAAAAAATTATATATTCAATCTGATCTATCTAATACATAAAATTAAATACTCTAGTAGTGACACAATTAATGGTATTTTAAATGGTTTACTATTTAATTATTTGTAAGAAAAAAATAGCTACTTTCTCTACGCGCAAATCTGGGTACATTCCTCTAAATTATACCCTGCTCATCCTTAACCCCTTGATTAAAATTCAAGGTTAGTAATAATTTTACCAATTTCGTTTTGAACCAAATACACAAAATGTGTGTAAATTAGTTTTTAAATATTATAATAATCGTCAGTTACTTAGACATATAACTTACTAGACTCCCAATATTAAATAATAAGGAACATATCCTTTCGTTTCAGAATATAATACGAATACGATTAATTTTTAAGTGCAAAATTTGACTGTCCGTGCCAAGAATAGGTCGAAAGATAGGAGTAGGGATGTGGTATCGAAAGAAAAGAATCGATACTGTACTCGTTTAAAGTATCGGAAGAAAACTATTGATACCATACTAATATCAAAAGAAAAGTATCGGTATCGACATTTTAATCTGGAAAAATGTTTTTTTAAAGTAATAATTTCAACATTTGCATAGTAAAAATAATAATAATAACTGTATTCCCATATTTATTTAAACATTAAAATTATAATGATTTAACAATATTATAGTCTATCGCGTCTATGTTATGTGTTGTAACTTGGAAGGTATGATAGATAGTATTGTATAATGTATATTATAAAAGGTTTTACCATACCAGCTTTAAAAACTTCTATGAAAATGTACCCGATGGAAAGTTATTTAATAGCTAAATATGACGATAATATATATTTTTTCAGTTTATTTTGTACCTTTCTTTAGCCATAGTAAGCCTTTAATCCCAGCATGAGTGACGATGACAAAAAAAAAGTTGTTTCTTTCGATTCCGATCCGATGCAGGAGTGTGAGTACTAATATAAGTAAAAATATCGGGTAAAAATACTAGTATCGAAAGTAAAGTATCAATACTTTTTTCACGTCCCCAGGGAGCGTGAGGTAAGATCAGTGTTTTTGCAGTTTCTATATCAAAACTTTTTTTTTTTGCCAGAATATATAAAATAACGGTCATGGGCACAGCAATGTGGTTAAAAAGTTGTCATTAAATTCCAGGACACTCTTGACAGATATTTTAAAACTGTTGAGGTCACTATGTGAAGCAAATTAAACTCTGTGTCTTTATTGGAGAACTATTTGATTTCTTTTGCAAAAAAAAAAAGTTTTAATACAAAAACTGCACCAATACCGTCCTTAACTTGCGTTCCATACACTCCCACCATTGCTAAATCACACTTTGTCTGTAACTCAATTAACCTTATATCTTAGAGCTCGTTCTTAGATGTAATTGATGGATGAGAAGTTATCATTAATGACACGTCCCTACTGAAAATAGTTATTAATAGGGGTATACATCCTATTGATAATTTCTCAACAAATATGCCTTCATTTTCACGTTCATAAATTTTTTAATTACTTCATTTATGTTATCTATATAATCTATATTTAGCGGATTCTTTAAAAATGTTTATATAAGTTAAAATCTACTTGCTTTGACAGTTCCAAAACAATCCGCATCTATCGAAATAGTTGGTGAGCCTGATTTTGACAAGGATTGCTGTAAAGGGGATTGCATTGTAGCGTATACTCCATTTATTACAATTTACATGAAAATGGTACAGTCTCTTAATTAAATACTCCGGGCTGCTTGATCCAAAGGTACACATACATTTAATTATAGTTAAACAAAAGCATTTATTTTTGTATTATAACGTTCCTTACTTAAATTATTATTTTAGACTGTTTTTTCAAATGTTAATAATAATAATATTTAGCACCGCGTCTTACTACCCGTTCGGGTTATACGCACCTACGCTAATGTGTAATGGTAGGGTGATTGTGAGATGAAATGGAGGATATTCACAAGATGTCTTGTCAGAGGTGAAGGAAGGGTTTGGCAATCAGATAAATCTGTGCCGAGACCGAGGATTGAACCCCGGACCCTCAGCACAGAAGTTTGACACTTTACCCCTAGACCACCAGGTCACCCTAATTACACTAATGAAGTAGGGATGAGGAAGGTAGACTTTTGAGGAAATGTTCTTAGATTTTCGGGGTGGAAGAGTAGGAAATTATTTAAAAGAAAAAACACACCCTTAATACACCTGTCCAGGATCTGATAACTTATATCCTCACTACCGGAAACAAGGAACCAGATGAGATGAACCTGATTAGTACGCGTGTCCACCAATACGGGCCGTAGAAATCATTTGTAACTAATTTTATTTCGTTTATTATTGTAATACAATTTTTTTTTATCTTGGGAGTTCATACAAACGGGTAGCGAGTAAAACATTTATCACCAAAAGCCAGTTGTGACCATTCTAAAAGTTGACGTTAAACATGAAACTTTTAGGGGTGTCCAGTGGAAAAACAACATGTGCCGACAAATTGTAGCTTAGAAACAATTAACACCCGCATTGGTGGTCGAATGTTTTAAGGCGTAACTCTCCGAATAAGATAAATTACCGATGACAGGGAGATCGGGGTTCCAATTCCGGTCGGGTGTACTGAGGGTGATTTTCTAAAAAAAAAGTCTACTCTCCCTCCACGGAAATGCGGTACACTTCATCTAAGTTAAACCTTTATAATCACTAACTCACTAGCGTAATTAGTACATATGCGTATAGCCTGAACAGGTAATAAGACGCGGTGGCAAAAAAAATCATTATTAGTTGAATACGAAATGTTACTGGTTTCTTTAGACGTCTTACTAGAAATATCCCACCTATATTTGGATTTTCTTAGAAACGGCCCTTTAAAAACTACAAACAGATACTTTTCTTGGCCAATATTGGTAACATTTTATCATATTTTCTTTGATATTTTATAGCTAATTATAAATACTATCAAGTGTAACAGATGCAATTCACCTGACGTGTGAACACGTGAATTTAAATCTAGTAGCTTTTCTAGCTCTCTAGTTTTTTAAATGAAAAAATGGACAGTATTTATTGTAAGTATGACAAAACCTTAGACCACTACATAACAGATACCCGGGGCTTGGTCCTCCAAAAGCTACGGATGAGTGGTTTTATTCTTCCCGCATAGAGCATACTATCCTTCCCTCAAAATATAACCTCTTCATCCTGTTCCCTTGGGCACTATACATGGTTCGTCCGGTGGTAGCCATTGGTGATACCATAGAGTAAAAATTAATACAATTTAAAATAATTCCTAGATCAAACTGAATAAAGCACATAAGGTGTTCTTTCATAGAATACGCTAGGCGAAATATTTGAGCAAGACCAATACGTATTCTAGACTTTGGTAAATTCCACAGAGGATAGCATATATTCCTTTAGAGATACCGCGAATTTACCAGAGTCTAAAGACGAGTGCTTGTATGTTTATTTTTAAATTAACCCTCCTCATTAATCCCTCATATCATATATCTAAATAATCTGTCTCTCTCTCTGTGTCTTTCATGAGAATTACGTGCTATCTACTGCACGCCGAGGGCTGAAATTTTAAAAATGTGTAGCCCCTGTGCACAAACATGTACATCTCGAGGCCGGAATTATAAACTTTTATTATATTTTTTTTAGATTTATTAAAAACTGTGTCGAAACAATTAAAATGAAGGAAATTTTGTCTGGATGTTCAAAGCAAATATATTCCTTAGGTAACCACTTAATGCAATGTGTGACTAGCCTGGGCAACGCTGTGTACTTTTACTAATATTTATATAAACGCCATGAGAAATAGAATTATAAAGTCCAATTTTCATACGAAGGACCTTATTTGACAGTTAGAAAAGTTACAATATCTAGTTTCATGTATGCACACGTAAAGTCATGTGATCTACAGCTGTCATTTTTTATAGATATTATCAATAACTATAAAATAAAACTAATAATATAATTAAATGTTATCGATACTGGATGAAAAAGTTTTTATTTTTTAAAATACCCTGATGAAAATTGTGCTCTATCTGTCATCCGTCCCGAATTTGATGTACTCTAAATGTCAATTAAAATGCTATTACGTTTTTACGGTAACTTTGAATTATTTTATGCCTTTTTAAAAGATAGCTTAATATCAACACAAATAGGATACAAGTTTTTTTGGATGTCGTGGCATTCATTACGGTGTTATATACGCTGTGTTCATGGAGAAAATAAATACATTTATAATAATGGGATATATTTTGTACGAACAAGAAAAGTAAATTACGGATATTTTTGTAAAATTAACTAGAATAAATAAAATTGCACAAGGGATTATTTTCATATAGTCATGTAAATTTGGGTGGTTTTAATAATTGTAAGGTGGGACGAAAAAAATAACTTGAATTAATTTTCACACTTTTGATAGATAAATGTTACGGTACACTGCACATGATTTTCTCCCGATCTTATCTTAAAATAGACAGTTACTAAATAAAAACTCGTAATATTTGTGAGACGAAATAGTAGGCATATACATTGTTGTAGAAACATTGCACCAAAGATCATAAACGAAATAATATTCACTGTTACTTACTCTATGGCACTAGGAACTAAGAACACTGTTGCATATAAAAAGTGAGAAAAGTGAAACATCTATATCCACCAATAATCATAAGAATCAAATTTATTTTCAAAAACCTGAACTAGAAAGTATATAATTATATTTGATTATATCTCAGAAATTATTGGTTTTATATAAATATATTGAAAATAAAAAATATTTTTATCTTAACTAGTACTGCACATTTACAATGATAAGTTATATCGTATCTCAAATAGTTGCGGAGAAATTATGAAAATTGGAAAATTTCTCCTATCCTTTTCACGGGAAAATGAGTGTTGCCATTTTGTTAATAATAATATACAGTGTTTAGATATAAAATTTAATCAAAATCGTTAAAGAGAGTTTTGAGAAAATCGATTTTTTTCTCTCTTTTTACCCTTCAGAAAGCAACCCTTAAATTTAGGGTTGGATATCTTATTCCAAAAAACCCCTAAGGTACCTTATAGAAACCCTAGATACCAAGTTTTAGCCCAATCGGTAAAATAGTTTTGGCTCTAGCCCGAGGTACAGACAGACAGACGGCATTGCGAAAACCACTTTTTTGGTTTCAGGGGGTCATGAAACGTTGACATCTATCAAAATCTTGAGGTAGTTTTTGTTGACGATTATAATACTTTCTCTCCGAGGGGTCAAGAGAAAGTAAAAATAGCTGATTGGCCAAAACAAATAAAATATTGGTTCAATAGATACGTTTAGTTTAATTTTCTACACACAGTAATATCTAAAGTTCTTGAATATCCATCATGAGCGCAGTGGATCTTGAACATAAACTTTTTAAATGAAGATGAAAGCTCTTGTTTAAATTCCGTGAGGTCCATGACAGATATAAAACAGCCTTTAATATTATTATATGTATAAAATTAAACTTAACGCAAAAAAAATATATTTATTTATTTTGGTAGAAACTGATTTTTTTTTAACTAAGAAAAATTTACCCCAACTACAGTCCTCTTCCATCCCACCTTAGCTGTTTTCTTTTTTCACCGCGTCTTACTACCCGTTCGGGTTGTATGCATATGTAATAGTTACGCTTAATGAGTTAAGGATGAGGATAGGCTAGTTTCAGAGGAAGTGCACCCGTATGTGTGTGGAAAGAGAGTAAAAAACCATATAGGGAAAACTACCTTGAGTACACCGGACAAGCATTCGAACCCAGGTCTCCCTGTCATTGGCCGTATAGTCTATTGTGAGCGTGACATCTTGGATCATTTGCACACCAATGTTATTTTTTTAAAGTCTTAAGTCCTACAACCCACTCATTTATACGCTTATAAATTATGATAGTTACTATAACGGGGTGGAGATGGTGAAGGAATCATTTTACAGGTAATTTACACGAATTTTCGTGGAAGGAGAGTGGGACATCATTTAGGGGGGGAAAAACACCCCCAGTGCACCCAACCGGAATCAAACACCGATCTCCCCATTTTCGGCAGTCCAGTTTATTACGATATTAGCGCCTTATACCATACGGTCATTGAAACGGGTTATGTGCACTTGAGGCGCGAACAATTAAAGTGCTTAAGGCCCCTTGGTCCTGTCGAGTGCAAGTCTAAAACCTATTTTGTGGGATGGTGGGCAGGAGGGTAAAGGGCGTGGCGTAGCTTCACAACCAGTTTTCTCGAGAACTAGTGAAACGTTTATAGTAATATTTTCAACACCTCTTTTAAGATAATGAATCAATGTTTATTAGGTTATACATTTTATTATTTTTTGTTATGTAGCCGGCGGTTTTCTATTTAATAATGTAAAAATTATTGATATATGATCACTGTTAAAATTAAAGAGATGGGTGTATATAAAAAGTATAGCTTAATAAACACTCCTCTATTCTTGAAAAGAACGTTTTCGAAAAGAAAATTGCAAAACAATCAAAATTCTTTAAGATAACCGTTTGTTCCCATGGCTCTGCATTTCCATGCCAAATGAAAATTGCCAATCTCCTTAATATGTGGTTTGATCACGCTCTCAACACAGGTTTAGAGTTATCACACCCAGGGCTGCATCACGCCAATACTAGACGTTCTTTCTCCTCAGGGAGTCGAACCAACGTCGCTTTTCTTTATGGTTTGTTGGATATCATCTCAACACTAAAGTAACAATTTCATTTAGGAGGAATAATTACTCACGTGTGAGTGATAATATGTAAATCAAGAAATAAAATAAATACGTTCTGATGGGGCACATGAGGCCTTCTGGCTTCTCTTTGCGGGGATCTCTTTCCCTCCCCAACCCCCTTCGAAATGTTAGCTCACACGCGGAAGTAGCATGGCGGATTCCCCCGGTTAAAGCCGATGTAGCCCAGCCCACCAGAGTGAATCAATAAGTGCACTTAAAGGAGAACGAACCACTCCCTGGATCCACCCCCGAACACCCGTGTTTGCACCCGCCCCACATATGACCAATTTTGACGCCATTCTCTTCCGTTACAGTTAAATTAGGTGTTGATGGCAGGACTGGTAATTGCGACGCTACTTTGTTTTGTCAGTACCTGCACCATATAGGTATAGCTGCCAACACTTGAAGGAAAATATTAGTAAACATATTTAACTTCCATAATAAAGGTGAAGCGTATAATCCGAAAGGGTGGTAAGAGGCGTTGCTAAGAAAAATAGTAAAGATGTGTTAGGCTGATGATAGTGGGGAGATGGGGATTAGAATACCGGCCGGGTTTACTGAAGGTAGTTTTTCTTAAATGGGGCCCCACTCTACTTCCACGCAAATGCGGGTACTCTTCGTATAAATTCAACCTTCCTTATTCCTAGCTCGTAGTTAGTACATATGCTTAAAACTTGTACAGGTATTAAGAGGCAATGTTTAAAAAAAATGTTAATATAAGCTGTGATATTTATAGAAAGGTTTTACGTTTTGTGTTTCACGTATCCAGTGGTGTAACCATAGGGCTGCATAGGTGGCAAAATGACCCATGCCCGCACCCAAAATGGGGCTTACCACGTAGACCTGCCTGACCAAAATTAATTTAAATGCCGATGTTTTTCATATAAAGGTGCGTGCACACAGGCAGCGAGGCGGGGGGCCGCGATTACGAACGGAGTGGAGCGGGGTGCCTACACGCGACAAAGAGCGGGCAAGCAACACACATACAGCGTTGCTAAGCGGGGTGCCTACACACGACAAAAAGCGGGCAAGTAACACACATACAGCGTTGCTAAGCGGGGTGCCTACACGCGACAAAGAGCGGGCAAGTAACACACATACAGCGTTGCTAAGCGGGGTGCCTACACGCGACAACGAGCGGGCAAGTAACACACATACAGCGTTGCTAAGCGGGGTGCCTACACGCGACAAAGAGTGGGCAAGTAACACACATACAGCGTTGCTAAGTGGGGTGCCTACACACGACAAAGAGCGGGCAAGTAACACACATACAGCGTTGCTAAGCGGGGTGCCTACACGCGACAAAGAGCGGGCAAGCAACACACATACAGCGTTGCTAAGCGGGGCGCCTACACGTGACAAAGCGCGGGCAAGCAACACACATACAGCGTTGCTAAGCGGGGTGCCTACACGTGACAAAGAGCGGGCAAGTAACACACATACAGCGTTGCTAAGCGGGGTGCCTACACACGACAAAGAGCGGGCAAGCAACACACATACAGCGTTGCTAAGCGGGGCGGCACTTCTCTAGTTGGCAAGTTGACGTCATTAAAACTATCACGTAAGGTTTTTTTATATTTTAAGTGGAAAATCTTGAAAGGGCAGGTAAGGAGCGAGTGGGGCAATTATTAAGTTTGTCAAGATAAGGACTATTATGGGGAATATATGGGCATAGGGAGGAGGGGTGTCTATGGGATTCAGACACCCCTTCCCCTGGAGTCTTTAGAAGTGTTTTTTATATGAAGCTTAAAGATGGTCTTGTATCAAACCTCAAATGACTCATAGAGAAATTCACTTTTCAAAAATTTGCAGGGGAGGATCGCTCCGAATAGCTTATAAGAGAATTTTATTTTCAACAAATTTCCAGGTGAATATTAGGCCCTAATGACCACCTTGTGTCGACGGACCTATAAAACCTAATAATTATAATAAAAAGTCCAGGTGAATCTCACTCTAAATGGCTTCCAGATTCATCCGATTTTTAAAATAAATTCCCGTATGCAGCCACTACAAATATATTCTACCTGCATATAGTAAATTTATTTAAATGCATGCTAGGACCACTCCTATTCGCTTCCAAAAGCATTCTGTTTTATAAAATGTATTGGGAAGACCACTTTAAATAGCTTCTAAGGGCATCAAATTATAAAAAAAATCCAGGCGATGACCATTCCAAATAGCTTCTAGGTGCACCCAATTTTAAAAAAAATTGCTGGTGAAAGACCACTTCAAATAGCTTTTGAAGGCATTTAATTTTTGTAAAAAAAACCAGCCTAAAACACTCTAAATATCTTCTAAGGCATTCCAAATAATTCTGGATGAGGACCACTTCAAGTAGATTCTAGGTAATCTAATTTATATTAAAAAATATCAAGTGAGCACATTTTAAAATAGGTTTTAGAAGCATCAACAATTTCAAAAATTTGCCGAAGGTATATCCAAAATACAAAAAAATAATTACTAATCGCTTTTCTTTCGTGCATCGCATCTTACTACCCGTCCAGGCTATCCTTATATTTTTACTAATGGGGTCGGGATTAGAAAGGTATAATTTAGAAGAAATGTACTCGTAAATACAGGGCAGGAGAGTGTGAAAACATCTAGGAAGACTCACCCTCAACAAACCCTGCCGAGATACGAATCTTAACCTTCTTGGTCTCCACCAAACCAGACAAGGATGACGCCTTAGCCCACGCACGCGGGTCTGTAGGAAAATTAGTTTTTTTTATCTGTTTTTGTACAATCCTGAGTGTCTCAGACCTGTCGAATGCGTGTAGTCCTAATTCTCGCGCGTGCCCGGACGCAGAGCAAGGAAGCCTTATCAGCGAACAGTTGGAGAAGTTGATAACAAGGCCGGTAATCCTTGCTAACCAAGTTTGGGTCGACTCTCTTACCTACTGATCGATAAGAACACCCTCCTCCTTCTGGTGCCGCCATACCGCCCCGTCTTTCTTTCTTTTAGAGTCTGCCTCTCGCTAAATATTTGATTAATAAATCAATACTGGTATCTATGGGGATGATAGGTAATATAGAAGTCTTCTTCTCCGTGTACTTCAAGACGCGCATTCCTTAGCCCATCCTGAATGGGTTAATTCTCACATAGTTCTCACCCCGCTCTCACGGATTATCCGTCGGTGCACTCGGGGGCTGATGCAGGGATCACGATCAACTTAACCTTCATATACAGTAACGTTCACGTAACTCAAAAGAAACGTCACGTGTGATCAGTATTCACGCAATGGAACAACTTAGGTATAACACAGGCAATGCATTTGGGCTTTTTGGAAACAAACTGTTCACTAAAATGGAACTCAAGCAGTCATGGGTGATTAAGATACAAGCAGAGTAAAACTCCTTTTATATCGACAATAGTTTATCCGGATTCGTATCGCAGCGGCGGTTTTTGTTTAAGTTCGGGGTTTAAAAGGTTTATGTTGTATGATAAATACAGATGTATTGTACAATGTACATATGTAATTTGTATTGTGTATGTACACACTGAGAATTAAGTATAAACGTTATATGCTTCTAAATTTTAGTATTAATATCGTTTCAACAAAGTATTTTAATGTTAAATACTTTTTTTTTCTATTTAAGATCAATTATCCAGATGTTCGATTACACAGACTAACCTAGGTCCTGTCCGGATAATCGGGGTTCTACTGTACTTGTAATAGAAGATTAACTGGAGTTACACACGATTTGGTGGTCACATGGTCTAAGGCACTACTCTCGCAGTAGACTAAACTCCCGATGTCGGGGAGATCGAGGCTCGAAACTCTATCGGGTGCACTCAGGGTGTTATTTTCTAAATTGGTTTTCCACTCTGTCTCCACGCAAATACGTGTACACTTCCTATAAATATAACCTTCCTTATCCCTAAAACCACTAGCGTGATTAGTACATAAGCGTATAGCTTGAACGGGTAGTAAGACGTGGTGCTAAAAAAAGAAAAGAGAAAAAAGGTAGTTAGATGCGGTGAATTAAAAAAAACTCTAGTTACAAAATAAAGTTTAAGGAGAGGCCAAGACGTGTTGGTGTTAACGAGACGCGAATATGTGAAATAGATTTTTTTTTAAGTCGTCTGCACACTATATACAAACAAATGAAGTACTAAATAGCCGTGTTTACGTTGCTCGAAACAAGACTGGCTGACAGGAACCTTCCTTTAACATTCACAAAACGTGAAAGTCCTACCCTGGATAAATCTTACGTTAAGTGAACGTGAAGTTAAGCTCATCGTGATGGCCTTCATTAAAAAAAATAGCTAAGAGAACCGTTACGTTACATTAAGTGAACGTTAAGTTGATTGTAATCCTGGAACGAAGATCCAGAGAATTTGCCACCCTCTTCTCTCACCCTTCGCCTCCTCCAATCCGCAAATAATATAAAGCTAAACTAAAACTAATTATTTGGAATTAAAGTATTGAGCGCTAAATATTAGTCAACAGTTTAGTTTAAATTATAATATCTTATGACTTACTCTTCAAAAGATATACCGTTACACACATCAAGATAGGATTGAAAGGAACTAACTGATCACAACTTTACTCTTGACGAGTGAAAAATACATGAAACCTACTTGATAGCTTTCCTGGTTCGAACGTAATTGTGTAACTAATCTGCCGGTAGCACAAGGATTATTAACGACTAAGTCATAACTATATCTCATTCACGGTGGGAATTACTCTCTTAAAGGTCTTTTTTCCTACCAATATCCTACTATATAATAGATTTCTGGTAGGGAAAAAGGCCTTTCAGAAAACAATTCCTACGCTGAACAGACTTTATAAAAGCTACTTTGTTCGGTCCAAACGTATCGTTCGTCCATCTAACGCAGCTTTCACGCTATGGAGGAAAGTTAGGCGAGGGCTGGAGATAGGAGTGAGTTATAACTTAAGAACCATAAACATTAACCTTACTTATCTCCTTTTACCATCTAACATGCCACATACATTTAATGCGGTGGCTAAGCGGAAGGTACTGTAAGAACCAAGCCAGTATTCAAATCCCGACCTTCACGTCAACTGCACTCCAAGTGCATCGCGAGTTATCGTCTCAGACTACTCGGCCACAATTAAAAGCGATATTGCTGATAAAAGTTATGTACTTTAGGTGGGAGTGTAGGAACGTTAGGAAAGGCCAGTGTTTTTGCTGTTTTTATATACAAAAATATTTGTTCAAAATAAATCAATAATTCTCCAGTAGAAACATAGAGTTTAATCTTCTTCACACGGTAATATAACAATTATTGAATATCTTTCAAGGGTGTCCTGGAATTTAATGACAACTTTTTTCTTCATTTAAAAAGTTCGTCATCTAATGTCGTAGTTACAGATAATCAACAACTGTTTGTATATAAACATGTGGAGAAAATTAAACTCTTTACTAAAGAAATAGTTTATTTATTTATTTTGGCAAAAAAAAAAAGTTTTGGTATAAAAGTTGCTAAAACACTGGCCTTAGCTTGCGTTTCTTAGACTCCCACCTTAAGGGTACGTCCACTCAAAATACAATGGCCTAGCTCGAATAAGAAATTAATCTCATGGCTATATATTAATCCTCACACACAGTAAAGCGGTCTGAAATGGCGGACTCCAACAATACTAGCTTCCGATGACTTTGATACTAAATTTGAATCTTAGCTATGATACATTGAGGGTAGTTTCCCATATACTTTCCGTGTTAATGTGAGTGCATTTCCTGTACGCTTCCTTCCTCATACCTAAACCTTAGATTAATCGTTTAGTAGCTTTGACACTGAAAAAAAGATTTTTTAAACATAGGCCTAACTTACCTAAGCTATACAAACAGTGATAATTTTATTTTATCAAATGGAACAAGTATTATAATCATAAAAATATATATCTCAATATATTGATGGAGTTTGACTTTTTATATGCCCCGAACTGAAGAAAAGGGGATTTTTATAATTCTTTCTGCATGTACCTGGGTCTACACCCTAAACGATTGGATGAATTATGTACAAACTTTATTGTTAGTTGTTTGAACTTTAAGACGAAATAGTGATTTTTAATTATATATCTAAAATTAAAGGTGGCTTACTGGTGTCTAATCTATGATTATGGGAAATTGTTTAAAAATGCCTCTACCGATTTTGTTCAGAACAAATATCTTGAGAGTAGTTAATAATACTTCACTTGTTTTGCGGAGAAATAAATGTTTTAAAGTCAGTTTTCTGTCGAACAATAAACTTATTTGAAATTGTTCAAAAATGGCTCAAATGAGTTTGTACAAATTGAATATTTGGAAAGTGTTTTAAATGATAAATAACAGATTAATGTTGTTTTTGGCGAAAAAATATTATTTTAGGATAGAATACGGATAATCGATTTTTAAATGTTTTGTACCAAACTCGGAAATACTATGAGAAAGTGTATAAGAATGTGTCGTACCATATATGTTATAGGCTATCCTTCATTATTTTGTTTATACTTTAAAAGGTTATTCCTGCGTCGATACAACTATACACACGCACGTGCAAATATATCTATCAATAAATTTAGTCACGAAAATCAATTAAGTTACGTTAACACGCCCTTTGAATGTGACCTAACCATGTCGGCTCGTTTCATTGTCCATCGCAAATGGCAGGTTAATCTAGGATTTTCTGTTATTTTCGATGTTATTGTTTAATTACAGTACTTATGGAGACTAACAATAGCGCCGTTGTATGCCGCGCAACTAAATGTTCGTTACATCCTGGTAATTAAAGAGACAAATCCAAACGAACGAAACCTGGTTGAAAAGAAAATATAGACACGAAGAAGGAAGAGAACAGGGAAAGCAAAGGTTCCCCGTTGACGCTCTTCTCAAGTTCACGCAACGAAAATAATAAGAAGAAAAAAAAGAAGAAGGAATCCTCGGGGTTATCGTCCAGCTGAAGCAAGAAGTAGGTGAACGGTACTCGAACCGTCGACCCACAAACATACAGCAACGGGAAGGTTGAGGGGAGGAGGGAGGATACCAAGATGGCCGGCACGGTGTTTCGAAGCGACGCGGTGGCCTCACTAGGTTCGGGCTGACGCGGATACCGTAACAAACTGGCAAGTAAATAAAACTAACGTAAAAATAATCAAGTTAGCCGAGCGTGTTCAAGTTGGCAAGACAAGTTCTGTCGTGTCGTGGGAAAACGCGTCAACTCTTGAACTTGGAAACTGAACTTTTTGGAGGTTTTTTTACGAAACTAAACCTAATGTATTTGACACTTTAGACTAAATCAAGTATTCAATTTCACTTTCGAAAAAATAATTAATTTATAATTTTCCTAGCTTTTTAAAGCTGCCTCTGGAAACGACAGTGATTCTCTTAGCACCGCGTCTTAACACCCGTTTTGGCTACACCCCTCCCCACACACACATATATATATATATATATGTGTGTATTTTACGCTTAGAGCAAGGCCCTGGGGAAATATATATTCGGGATCCTGCTTTTATACAAAATAATTAACTTAATTTCTGTGTTTTATTATTTGTTACTAACATCATATGAAAAAACTAGATTAACTAGCTCTTTGGCCTCAGGGAACTTGAAAGTTCACGGGCACAAGAACGTTAGCTCTCCATTCAAACCTATCCTGAGATACCTTCAACCAATCCCTAAGCGGACACCCTAATATACTTCAAATCCTTTTTCAGGTTATCCTATCATTGACATCTTGGCCTACCAAGGGGTCTTGTAACTTCAGGTTTCTCTACTAAAGTTTTGTGTACACATCTGCCATCACCTATACGCGCCCCATGACCACCACATCTCAATCTGCGTATCTTGATAATTGCCTTCTATGCACGTGTGTTGTGACTGTGTCAAGATTTACTCATTTAAAAAAAGGAAGTATTTTGTCAGTTTGGGGGCCCCAAGGAGCAAAAGACTGGGAAAAATTAAACTCGTATGCCCTCCCTTCATTATTTGTGTGGCCCTGACTTTGGTTCTTACCCTGCCCACCAAATAGTTTCCAATTACTCCTCCACGTAAATACAGGTAAGGCCTACATGTTCTTAGAATGATACCCTCCACATACCTACCACATCATCATGATTAGAATGGAGATAGGTCGGACAGGTAGTAAGCTGCAGTGCGCCTGGTCCTTCTCAGTTATAAATGGGCATTGTATCCACGCACAAAACCCTGCAGACGATCATTTTATTGTTGGTGCCTGTGCCCTGCTAGGATTGGACCTGTATCAGCATGACGACCTTTTAGAGCATTACGACATAATTATATACAAAATAATAGTAACAGTAGCCCATTTAAGGCGTAACTCTTGCAATAGACTAGACAACATGACGGAGAGATCAGTGGTTATAATCCTGGTTGGATGAACTGAGGGTCAGTGCAGTGACGTGGGCTGTTTCCAGGGAAAGCAGAGCTATTTTCAACTGTACCCGTGAATTTCTAAACACTTTGTAAGACTCTCATTGGTGGGGCATCCAGAAAGCCACGATCCCATGTGATATATGTGGTGCAGAGACTATGTGTTATTGGTAAAATTGGGACCAAATGAGAAAGAACAAATCTCAAATAGAGTTTTAACAAGCTCTGCTCACCCTTGTAAACACTTCACGCCCCGCCATGGTTGAGAGTGTTTTTTTCTTAAGAGGTTACCAATCTCCGTCCTCGCGAATGAGGGTATATTTCCTCCAAACTCCACCCGTCTCAAACCTACTCTATTTGTTTAGAAATGTAAACAAATGGGCAGTAAAATGCGGTACACATATACAAGAAAAGAAAGATCTACACCTTTTAGAACTGTCGGATAAAGCTCTCCAAAATATCGCGATCCAGCTACAAGTTTTTTCGTGATGACGCGACTCCGCTTGTTTCCTCTCATCAGTCTAACTGTGCTTTCTGAAGACCCAGTTTACGTGAGGCAAAAACATCATTTTCTGCACGTCATCATAGGCCTACATCATTGCGCATGCGCAAGCACGTACGCAGGTTTGTTCGTGCTGTTATGTTGGCAACTCTCGTGGAACTCTCGTCGTCTGAATGCTAATTCAATAAGTAATTCTAATGAGATATACCTATATGTGGCTGTGGCAGGATGTTTTGGATGACCTATAAATTGATTTATTTATACCTTACAACAAGTTTGGTTTTCCCAAAAATCCATGAAATCCATGAAATGCCCTACATATGAACCCATCGCGTGCTCGGTTAACATCGATTACGCTTCACTTAGTAAATGCGATGAGGTGCCGTTTTCTGTTTTCTTCGTTTGACAATAACGAAATTCAGATCAATTTAGTAGTTTCTAATTTTAAGATACATATGCATTGTTTCACTTAATTCAATTCAACTGTTTTCTAAAACGGAATCTATAAAACAGCACCACGAAACAGACTTTTACCTAAGGCAGAGTGGTTCAACATTTTTCACCCCAAAGGCCAAATCTGATCATCAGTTAGCACCGTGGCTCGAAGATATATTTAGTAATCCTATCAACATAATACAGTCCTACAACAGCATTTAATAAACCATTATTATCAATATTTATATAAATTGTACTTTTTTTTAGAACTTTTTCAATTTTATTGCCAAAAAAAGTGTATTAATCTTCCAAAAATGTATTATAAAATATGCACTCATACACACTTTCACAAAAAAGCTTGTCATTATAAATATACTGTTAAACATATTTTTATTAATCAAAGAAATGTGTAAGAAAATGTAATCAAGACAATATTTATATTCGAATTATTAAATATTTCATATCTGCCAACGAGAGCTTCTCTTAGGATTTCCTCCAAGAAACTGAGAACATTTTCAGTGAGCTTGGGCCACGTTTGGCTCGCGGGCCGCCAATTGAACCACGCTCACCCAAGGTATTATTCGTAGGGCGAAGAGAAATATATCCTCACGTCGATGTATTTCTTAAGTAAATGGCAGTTCTGAAGCATAAAGCTACTAAAATATTTGGACCTCTGTTAAAATAAATTACTTTATTTGTGTGAGGAAGGCTGGATCTATGTTCTAAGAAATTTACTTTGATCTCGTAATTGCAACATTCCGGGTGAAACGCCGTTGAAAATGCGAGTAAACTAATTTCACCTTTATTTTGACTTTTTGGTAGGCTATGGAATTTAAAATGTAAGGTTTCTAATCCTGTAAGTAGCCTTCGTTTACTCTGTAAGGAAGTAAGATTACCTTGCATTATTCCACTGTGGTAGGGCTTATAAGATAGAGTCATAGTGTTGTCCATCAAAGTAAGGTTGTTTACCTTTCAGAATGAACAAAGGGAACATGTTGATAGCTTTCATCTCTATTTTGACGCGAACTCCTTTATGAAATAACACACTATTTATTTAAATAATGCGGAATTTTGGGCTGCAATGTGCCTCAATGCTCCGGTAGGCGGCCTCCTTAAACACAATTTACTTTTTAGTACGAAATGCCTAGAACACACAATCTACTTTTTAGTACGTAATGCATAAAACATTCTAAAGTTTTTTTCATTAAGTGTTCTTGAAAGTAAATTAAGCTATACTTTTAAAACCAACCCTATACTCTTGTTTTTGATCGTTTTTTACTTTTGCTTTCAAGTTGTTCTTTTTATGTTGCTTTCAAGATGTTCTTTTTATGTTACTTTCAAGTTGTTCTTTATATGTTGTTACCAGAATTGTCAAAAGAAAACTAATCATGTTTTTACCGGTGTGAATTTTAAATGTGTGACTGAATATAAACAGCTCACAAAATTTTGGGGTATAAAAAGAGATTTTAAATATCACTCTTTAAGTGAAAAAAAATACAATAAAAATAAAGCTATCATAAAATAAAGAACATATTTTGCTGTCAAAATATTTAAATATCCTCAAACTTCTAACACCTATGCTATTGTCAGTTTAGTGCAGCCAAGATACACATAAAAAAAAAGGGTGAAAACATCAACTTGCTTGTTTTCTTTTAGCCCGAATGAGATGCTGCAAGATTGAACGATCGTGAGGCCAAATTTCAAAATATTTTTAATCTTGCTATGAAGTAGGCGTAACATGAATTTCAACGACTTGTGATTTAACAAACTCAAAATCACACCAAGAGTCCCCAAAAATGACTGTTAGTTATTTGCTTGAAAGATAAAAAGCCTAGTTTATAGCACATTCAATTTTGCTGAAGTTTAAGGCTCATTCCTCTCAAAGTTGTACTCAATTTTTTTTTCTTTCAAATATACATTTATGAAAGCTAGAACAAGTTACATCTACTTTCATGTATTAATACAAGTCAAGTGACCTGAAACTGCCACTTTTGATAGATAAGATTAATTGCGTCTTTATATAAAACATCTTTAACTTGGTATTTATAATTATAAAACATACAAGTTTTTGTTATATTTTGTAAAAAAAATTATTACTTTCTTTAACGTAGCCTATAGTAATGATACAATCGATGTAACACACAATTCAATAAACTAATATTTCATATTATCTTATGTTTAGATTCCCTTTAAGTATAGCTTTGCATACTATAAACTTAAATAATCAATACCAACCCATTTGTTTTCACACCAAATCTATCAAATTAAAACCCGCCTCGGTGGCGTAGTTGGCTAACGCGCTTGTCGTGTTGAGCTCGAATGCTGAGGACGGGGAGATGGAGGTTCGAATCTCGGTCGGGTGAACTGGGGGTGGTTTTACCTAAATGGTTTTCCACTCTCCCTCTACGCAAATGCGGGTTCACTTCCTCTTATTCAACCTTCCCAATTCCTAATCCATTAGAGTAATTAGTACTTAAAGCGTATATCCCGAACGGGTAGTAAGACGTGGTGCTAAATATTATTATTATCAAATTAAAAGCTTTTTAAGATTGAAATTTGATAAGTTAATTTATTACAACTAACTTATTTAATATATTGTAAAATAGAACGCCTGGTAAGTTGAACGAATATAGTATTTCTTCTGTTTAAATTGTTTGAAACACATATTTAATCGAGAACGTTTAAAAGTAGACGATCCAACACAAAAGGAAAAGTTTTAATATTTTGGATAATGAATTTACGAAATCTTTAAAATTTTGGATTCAAGGCGACCACCGCTGTCAGCGAGAGGGTTCAATCGCTGTCAGGCCACAACGCTTATTATGCAATTGTTTGTGTCGTTTTATGGAACTACTTCTCTACTCTAAGAGTATTCTCCCTTCTCATACAACCACCTTTTGTCTTGTCAGTAAGAAAGAGGGTAAATAAAACTATTAAACTTCTTACCACAAGGTAAAGAGGAAAGCTCGCTCCTAATTAATCGCAGTGTATTAGCAACAGACAAGAATTTTGCTATTTTTCTCAACTTACTGTTTAATTTTTATGTGAAATGCTATCATTACTATTATGCTTTTGTCTGTTCGGCCCAATTATCACAATTCATAGAATGACAAGTCAAAATGAAAGATACTTATCTTAGGACAGGTAGTAGAGTCTACTTTTATAACATGTGAATTTGTCAGCCCTAATTAGTCGAGAAGTGTAGAGGAATGATTATTTACTTTTGAGTCTGAAATAAAATGAGACACCATTTAGTACAGTCAGGGTCGAATTTAAATCTGTGAAGGCCCCAGAACTGTAAAAAAAATTGGAGGTTCCAATAGTAACCAAGTGTTTATTTTTTCCCCGACATTTTAACATTGTGATTTTTTATTTTAAAAAATCTGTTAAAAGTTCAATGTTAAAAACATTATTTAAATAAGGAGCTATTGATCTCCCAATAAATTAGAGTCATTTAAAACCAAACAAAAAATATTAGGTTATATATTTCTTTTGCTTTTAGTTATAAAGACAGAAAATAATTTCAAAACTTTGAAAGTAAAACTATTTCTATTTTATTCATAAATATTCATAACCAAGTTTGTGGAGGCCCTGAGACGTTGGCCCCTGGCCCTACCCCCGTCCCCCTAACCCTAAAATCTGGGCCTGACTACCCCCCTTTAATAATAATACTTATTATTTTATCGAGATTTTTTTTTCATCCCCTCACCAACACCCCTGCCCTGATGTGTCGACTGGATTGTGTTTGTGAACGCCAATGTCAATATTTCAGCGCGGGTCGAACTCAGGGTATGGGACTGACTGTTCCGCTAGATTACCTCCGAGAGCGTTTTCTGCCTGTTCGCTTGGACCACTTCCAACTTCATTTCCGAGCGTTCTCTTCTCCTGCGAGTCGGCTCAGATCAATAGGACAGAAAAAAAAAATCCGTCGTTCTCCCCACCCCTTTCCTCAGCCAATTTGCATGTGCAAATGGTGCTGTCAATCTTGAATTAAAGAATTATAGCAAAAACTCTCTCCGCCGGACGCGCGAAAGAACTTCGCCTGCTCGCCGGCTAAATTAACGCCTCCTATTGTGTGTGTGTTTTTGTAAATTCATAATAAACGCACTAGATATAAACAGAAACATCAATCCTTTTCGAAAGTTACATTTTATTTCTGACATTGAATTAAATAACTTAATTTGGGAATATTGTGTTAGTTTTTCTTTAAAAAAGACTAATTTTTTGCGTATCTTAAAAAAACAAGTATGCTTTACTGGCGAATTACACACTCTGATAGTCACCAACTTAATTATATCCCGAGTTCTATCAGATATCTCAACGATTGGATATTTATTTAAACTTGTTGACAAATTCATCTTTGTTTTGATGTTTCGTTTTCTTATTATTATTTTTTTTTGGTAAGAATTGTTTAATTTACTGACAGTATGAATAATTTCTGAAAAATTTTAATACATTTTATTTTCATTTAGTTAAACATACATCACAAATAAAGCATCAGTGCCTGTGTTCACACAGTTAAAGCTGTTAATTACACATATATTAAGTTGCCGGTGACGAGGAGATTGTTACTCGAATCTTGATCGAATGCGCCATAGTGTTAAAAGTATTACTATTAATTTAAAAAAATCACAACATTACGTTCCATTAAGTATCACAAAACCCGCTTCAGTGGCCGAATTGTCTAAGGTGTCTCTCTCGTGTTAGACTGGCCTGATGAGGACGAGGAGATTGGGGTTCGAATACCAGTCGGGTTTACTGGAGATGGTTTTACCTAAATTGTTTCCCACTCTCATCCCACGCAAATGCGGGTATATTACCTTTAAAAGGTTCCCTTCCTCATCCCTGCCTCATTAGAGTAATGATCATAAATGCGTATAACCTTAACGGATAGTAAGACGTGGTGATAGAACAAAGAATCACGAACAAAAATATAGAATTAAAAGATAATAATTTATCAACAAATTAGAATAAAATTTATAAAATTCCCACGCTACTTTGTAGCCCTCTAAATACCATACGTTGTTGATTGAAAGTGGATTAGATGTGGCTGAACATCGTTCCTGGGATGTGTAAAAAGTAACGGTAGGCCTAATTTTCTAATATTGATGTTTTTATTTAGATACTTTTACTCATATTACATCAGATCGGTATCAAAATAAACATTTATGTACGGTAATATAATATTTTTAAACCCATACACTAATGGTATAACTAAAAGTTCCTACTATTTGGTTTTCACAAATGAGCTTAGACACACAACTTTGTAATTACTTCATGAATATTTTTAGTAATAAAATAGATGGAACAAGAATAATTATATATGATTAAAATAATCGTGTTTATTGTTATTGGATTTGTACAAACATTATAAAGAAAAATAAATCTATAATTTCGTGCATAAAAAATATATATAGGCCGACTGAAAATATATATTTGGATAAAACTCCCTGCGTATTATTATTTCGACGATAATAATAATAATAATAATAATAATAATAATAATGGCATGCCTGGAGTACATCATTCGTAGCCCAGTTTGTGGAAAGATTAGCTAGTACAAATGTAAGGTTGACCAGGCGACGAGACGCCCAGATCGTGCAACAGCCGTACAACCTTTCCTTGGAGGCTCTCATATCCTGATTAGATGGAAGGATGATGAATATGAATATGACGGGATGGAGCCAAGGATGATCTTAAGCCTAATTTAACACTGACTAACCAAACACAGGTGACCATGGGAATTATTCCCCTTTCGAGAAAAATACCCCTGTACCTCTGGATCAGTAGACTTTGGCAAGTGAAGTCAAATTGTCATAAGTTATTTGCCAGGTGGATGAGAGTGAAGCCATTTTCATTAATTTTAAAGCTATAAGAAAAAACGGCAATAGGGGACACCTAGATTAAGGCATCAGTATCTTCTGATAGTTTAGCGGGAACATAGAAATGGGGGTTCGAATTCCGGATGGGTGTATATAGGTTTGATCTTTTTCAAATGGTTTGTCAATCTCCCTCCACACAAATTTGGTTGCATTTCTTTTAAACTCCACCTGTCATTGTCAGAAAAAAATATCGTGCATGGGTTATATATATATATATTGTTTCTAAATAAATTGGGTTCTACTGCCAATCAGATAAACTAAACCATATACATGAATAATTATCTTTTCTATCTAAATAGATTAAAAGTTTACTTGTGAATTCGATATCACAAATTTATTACAAAAAATATTGTGAATCGTTTTTATTTAATGTTTTGCTGTGGCTGTGGGATCAACGTGAACCACGGAAATTACTATTTGAAAATGTTAATTCTTTTTAGAATGTTAGCACGTAAAATAAATTATATTTTTCTGTAAGCCAAAACATTTTTTTACGTTTTATGACTTCTTTTGTTTGTGTAGCTTTCCTGTAATTAGAAACTCATGTACAAGCATTCAAATTATAAATTATTTTTTTCTTCTTGGGTAATTGTATTGAATAACTTGAAGGGGAAAATACAACGCGGTGCGCGTTCGGTTTGCCGGTATCCACGTCTCTGTTGGCTCTCTTTTATTTTTTTAAAATGGTGCCTTTAGGGTTATCCGCATTGGTGTTTCTTATGTAGATCCAACCAACAAATCTTCTTTGACTTAGCTTCGTACAGAAATAAGCTTTGACAAAAATATCGTGTACAAAGCCAAAGTTTTTTTTCCATTGCATCTAGCTACACATCCGTGCAATAGTACCATAATTTAGAGAAGATGAACCCATATTTGTACGGAGTTAAGGTGGAAAACAAATTAAGGAAAACATCCTCAATGTACCCAGCCATGGTCCTACACCGATTACGGTTGTAAACTACTAACACAGGTGACCTGGTGATCTAGGGGTAAGGTGTTGGACTTCTGTGCTGAGGGTCCGGGTTTCTATCCTCTGTCTCGGCACAGATTTATCTGATTACCGAACCCTTCCTTCACCTCTGACAAGACGTGTATTCATCACAACTTGTGAATGCGTGTAATGCCAGTCCTCCACCGTGGTTCGAATCCCACGTTAAACTGTAGGTCCTCCATTTCATCTCACAATCACCATACCATTACACATTAGCGTAAGTGCGTATAACCCGGGTAGTAAGACGTGGTGCTAATAATAATAATAATACCCGCTTCAGTGGCCCTACGGTATAAGGTACTATACTCGCAATAGACTGTACTGCCGATGATGGGGAGATTGAGGTTCAAATCACGTTCGGGTGTACTGAGGATGGTTTTCCAATCTCCCTCCACGCAAATGTGGATAGACTTCCTATAGATGTAACCTTCCAAATCCCTAACCCATTAGTGTAACTAGTACTGTACATAGACGTATAACCTGAACGGGTAGTAAGACGTGGGGCTAAAAACAAATTAGGATTCAAAATTAAATTTTATTTGGTTCTGTATGACACAAATTTATCATATTTATTATCCTACGTGAATGGAGAAGATTTTACTTGGGTGGGCGGCAGAGAGAAACACAAGGATGCTGCACCGCGTAGATATTCACTCCAAAATATAATATAAAATAAGTAGATTTTGAATAATATCATATTAGCTCGGATATGATTATTTCTATTAATTATTCGAAAAGGGAAGTGACAGTGACAATTTGGCTCATGACTATTATTTAAGAACGGTTGCTATTACTGTATGTAGAAAACCTAAAAGTATATAGGCCTTACTGAATAAATATGTTATCTATTTCGGCCAAAACATATTTTTGCTATAAAAGTACAAAAATATTGAAATCAACTCGCGTTCCCCATGATCCTAGCGTTAGGGCTGGGGGTGGTTAGTGACAAGAACATGGCACCGAGGTTTGTAAGTTGTGTGATCCTGTCTTTAGATAGTACACGGAGAATGTCCCGAAATTATTTTAAAAAATATATATATATATATATATCATCATAACTAAACAGTCGGTGAAAGAAAAAAGTAAGTGTCATCTTCCAAGTCACCCGTTTTGCTGGTCACATAGTTTAATGCGTCAAGGTGGTGAAATAGAGGATCGAATCCCGGTTGGGTGTACTGAGAGTATTATTTCCTTTTTTTTTTTTTATCTCTCCACTCTCCCTTCACTCGAATGTGGGTAGCCTACATTTAATCTAAATTCTACCTTTGTCATCCCTACAACATTAGCGCAATGTTATCACGGTGTGAAGAACTTCCAAGTCGCGTAGTACTGTCCGGTCGTGATACATCCGGCCCACTGTCCTTGTGGGACACGAGCTCGCTAATGACTCGAGGGAACAAGGTGTCCGTCTCATTAAGGAGACACAGTTAACCGCTACACTGATAAACTACGTCTCGGCTAAGTTGAAAAGCTTCAGAGTCCGTCTCACCTCATGGATAACATTCAACTTAGGTATGTAATAACCCGCTTCGGTGGCCGTGTGGTCTAAGGCGCTGCTACTCTTGCAATATACTAGATTGCCGAAGACAGGTAGATCGTGGTTCTATACCAGTTGGATGTACTGAAGTTGTTTTTCCCTTAATGGTTTTCCACTATCCCTCCATGCCAATGTGGGTACACTTCCTCTAAAGAATAATGTAGAAAATTGCACATCGATGAGATTTCTGGTTCGAGCGTAATTTTGTATATATATTGGGGAGGACTCTTAAGCCACGCGTGTAACATGTAGAAGAATGCATAACTCATGTAATGAAATAGATTCAACACCTTACAATCAGAAAAAAAAATACATATATTCTGGCGTCAATTAGATATCAGATAAAAAATTAACCTTGTATTTTTTCCGGGTAATCGTTCCAAGTATTTAAATAAAACGAATGCATTCGAGTTAGTGGTACGTTTTAAAGTTTAATTAATTTATCCTGAGGACGTTAACACAAGAAACACGGTCAATAATACATGCCATAACACAATTCTAATAAGGCCTTTCCGTTAACTTAATAACCAGAGAGAGACGGGTGGGGGGGGGGGGGCATGGTTACGGCAGACTTAAACGGCCCTACTAA
>CABFVX010000153.1:357007-377784 GCA_902151425.1 Timema shepardi | reverse complement strand
GGGGGGGGGGGGGGGGTGAGACGGACTCTTAAGAAACTTCACCAGCATTTTCATGCAGAGATAATTAAAAATCAAACTGGTGGTGAGGAGGCAAAAGTTAGACGTGTTAATATGCTTTCAGATATAATTAAAACATAGTATCACTGGAATTGGTGGACACGTGGCCTAAGGCGTTAATCTTGTCTGGTTTAGTTTTCCGGTTATGGAAAGATCGGGGCTTGAATCCCAGCAAGGTGTTTTTTTTTCTATGTGATTTTTCACTCTCTCTCTCTATTCATAATTTGTGCTTATATTTAATTGAAACTCTACCTTCCTCGTTAGTGTAAATTTGTGGATGGTCCAGTTCAGTAAGACTTGGCGAACAAAGAAAATATCAGTTACTGACTTAATATCTTTATAGCTCATAACCGAAGTTCAACCACTCTTCCTTGAACCGAAACAACTTTCTAATCGACATACCGATAGCCCTTGGGGCTAGATTATTATACGAGCCTGCAGGCCAGTTTCATAGCGAGACTTGGTGCGCCTTAAGTACGGCTCGATACCGAACTCAAAACGATACCTAACTAAGTTAGAATGGAATGGGCCAGTTTCACATGCGAAACTAACCGTGTATTGGTCAGCGCACCTGGCTACGAGCCTAAGGGTCCTGGGTTAGATTCCTGACTCGTACCTTAAGTATTTTTCTCGAAAGGGGAACTACCCCAAAGGTGGTTAAGTAGGCTTAAGTAAGGTGTAAGTGTTTCCAATGGTTCCACACCCTCAGACTCACTATTAGCATCATCTCATCGCATCGGGACAAGAAGAGATCCTCCATGAAAAAGGATGTACGATTAGTACATTCGAGCATTATCTGGGCAACACAACGGTCCATTAGTACTGGATAATCTTTACATTACTGGGCTACGAATAATGTAACTCAGACGCGCAATATTATTAATATTATTATATGTGAATCTGGCCCTTAGGTAGGTGTCATATTGTTTTTAATTTCGAGCAGCTGCACTTGAGACGCACTTGAGGCGTGCTACAGTAGCCCCATGGCTTCTTTGGTGCTGACTGACAGTTCACCAGACCAAATTACGTATTCCTACGCCGAACCATATGATCTGCAAAAACATTTGTTTAGCAGCTGTCACTTCTGACAGTCAGAATTTAAGTATATAGCTAAATGTTGACTATCAGCAGTCAGCTGTGAGCTGTCAGTCAGCACCAAAGAAGCCATGGGACTACTGTAAGTCTGTGAAACTGACCCTAAGACTAGAGTTTTCGGTGATGTCATAGCCCGAGCTCGCACTCTACGTGACTCGTATGTACTGTAGTGAATATATGCTGGTACATGAACCGCTACTTTGTGATATACCTGTGGCCGATCCACCTTCTACAGTTACCTTACAGCACACACACACACACACACACACACACACTCACTCACAGCGCATGGGGGCCGTTATCAAAGCACCATGTTATTATACCTGCTTACATTCTACAATACAGGGGAGCGGGCGGACACTTCACTGCTTCACCGGCAAAATCGCATCAAGTGACCACTGGAGCGCTGCTCTGTACACGATTTCCGTACTCGCAAGGAGAAAGTTCAGTTTCTAAAACCGTGAAAACCCCCCAGGAGATCAAACCAGGATCCTCTGGATGGGGCCCAACTAGAACTTTCTATGTTAACATCACCAATTAAATTCTGACTGGAGATATAGCGAGTTCATTTCCTAGATAATTCCAGGAAGGGACTCGACGCTGGATCGAGATTTGAATACCCGCACATGTGGGTTCGTGGGTGGAGTGTGTTCAAGGGGGAGGGAGGCTATACGTGAGCGAGATTGTCTAGTTTGCCAGTGACGGAAAAGTTATAGGTTTGAATCCCGACCGGGTCTACTGGGAGGTAGAGAGATTCTAGGGAGTGATTCTCAATACTTTTTGACCTCCTCTCTCCAGGCGGATGTGGGTATATTCCCTCACTTTTACCCTCCTCTCTCCAAGCTGGTGTGGATATATTTCCTCTTACTAACCCTCCTTATCCCTGTCCCTTGGATAAGGTCGTTGGTAACTCTTGTGTTGAACGTATAAGTAAATATAGTATCTCACATCGGTGGCCATGCGGACTAGATGAAAAACTCATCTAATCTAATTTGCCAGCGGGTTTTAGTTCTGATCAAGAACGAATTAATAGAGTGTTTTTTCTAATATCCCTACACGCAAATGTGGCTACATTTCCTCTAGAATCATACTTTCATAGTCCCTAAACCATTACCGCGAGTAAAACGTGTATATTGCGGATGGGTATTAAGACGCGGGGTGGGGTGAAGCTAGGGGGGAAGTAGTACTATAGCATCTTGTCGAGCTTGTCCCGAGCACAAGGTATTTTAAACAAGTGACGGTACTATATTACCTAATCAAAGGTCAACCCTTGATGAAGATTGTGGATTTTGCTTGAGGACAGATTAAATATCTAGATATTTTGTTTGATTACACGCTCAACACAATGTTTATAGTGAGTTTATCTTAGTGGTAAATATCGAGCACAAACAAGGAGCCTTTATTTGGAAAATAAAATAGGATGAAACACCACCACGTATATATTAATAATAATGGCGTGTCTGGGCTATATCCATGTGTACCTCAGTTTGCTGAAATAGTTGCCAGTACTAATGTACCGTTGCCCAGGGGATGCTCAAATGTACTAATCGTACATCCTTTCCGCGGACGCTCTTTACATATCTCGATGAGATCAGCGAATGATGATAGTGAAGATGACGATCGTATCCGAACTTAAGCTTAACTAACCAAAACCTGGTGACCATGTGAATTAACCCCCTTTCGAGAAAAATCCCTTGGTACCAGTTGGGAATGGAACCCGGGACCTTTAAGTCAGCAGCCAGGAGCTCTGAACACTAGACCATGATGCCAGTTACACACAAGCTCCTCGGCCACTGTTGAGGTGTGAAACATACGTTAGCACAAGACTTACTAACTAACTTAATACACCCATTCAAAGCTCCTGCTAGATATTTACTATTATATACCTTAATGAACTTGTTTTTCATATAGTAAATATGTTCATCAACACCCTTCAGAAACGAATCAGGTACATACAGTACAGTACAGGTACAGTAGCCTTGGTCTTGAATAACGCATCAATAATAGTGAATAATACATAGCGCACAATGCACATAAAAACCTTTTATAATGAGAAGTAGTGATTAAAGTATTTTTCAAATCGACTGTTTTTTATTTATTTTTATTTCTAGAGGGTGGTCTTTGATCTAATAGATGTTTTTTTTAAATACTTCATTTACGTGTCCACTCGTAAAATAACGTTCACTAAGCTTTTTCTTTTGAAATATTAAACTAACCTAATTTAAGTGGTTTGTCTACTATTAAACCGAATTTTGGTTTTACTTGGTTTTGATTGTAGTACTGTGCTGAATATTAGGGTATATTATTATTATTATTAGCAGCGCGTCTTACTACCCGTTCGGGTTGTACGCACTTACGCCCCTATATCAGTATTTGTACCAGCTCTCCACGGCCGGGCTATACAGTGAATGTGGAGGACCACTATATCAGTATTTGTACCAGCTCTCCACGGCCGGGCTATACAGTGAATGTGGAGGACCGCTATATCAACGCTGGGCCGCCGCACTACATTTACAGGACTGTCACTTGGAAGCTTTATAGTAACTTGTAAATACAAGGACCCTCTGTGGGGAGCACCTAGCCTAGCGTGAGGAACGAGACAGGTAGCCTTTATACTGTACGGCCGAGAGCAGAACTGTCATCGTGTAACTCACAAAGTCAACGCTACTCTCACTGAGAAGCACAATCATTAAACGGTATGAGCAGGAGTGTATAAACAAGAGGGAATGGGCACATATATATCCCTCCTCCTGAGTCTATTTGGCCACTTCAACATTACATTGGTAAAAGTACTGTTGATAAATTGAGTGAAATATGGTCATCGATAGCACTATATTAAAATTTCTTATTTTTCTGGCATGTCCCTGCTCCAAATCAGGCTTCTCACAATTCTGAAAAATGCCTTTGCTTGCCTTCTTCTCTCCCTTATTTCTCTCTTTTTCTTTCCATCTTCCTCGACAATACTGCCCAGATACTTGAAACTTGTTAATATCTCCAATTTCTCCTAAATATTTAAATTTATTAACCGCGTCAAATGATGTGTTGTTCTCTGATATTACGGAGAGTAATTTTTGTATTATGAAACTAAAAGGAAAATAACTTGCGAACAAGCGTTAACTAAACCATTTCAAACCTACAAGGGCTTCTAGAGATATGTGCGGTCACATTACTCTACGCAGGACTGGGTGATAGCCTCCCAAAGTTATCTCGCGATCAACATCTCAACATCAACATCTCTTGATCAGTGTTAAAAGGAGGTGTGGAACTGAGGGGTCCCCAATAACGCGACAAAGAGGTCCACAGATCGCTCCAACCTGGTGGGGGAACACGAGGTCCACTTTTTCAACTCGAAGCGAACTCGAATCAAATATATGAAATACCTGCTTCGGTTTTCGCATGGTTTAATGCGCAACTCTCGCAGTAGACTAGACTGCTGATGACTGGGGGATAGAGGTTTGAATCTCGGTTGGGTGTACTGAGGGTAGTTTTTCCAAAATGATTTTCCACTCTCCCTCTTCGAAAATGTGGGTTCTCTTTCTTGAAATGTAACCGTCCTAATCCCTAAAACAACTATCGTAATTAGTATATTCCATTCACGGTAGGAATTACTCTCTGAAAGGCCTTTTTCCCTAACATAAATCTACTATATAGTAGGATATTGGTAGGAAAAAAGACCTTTCAGAGAGTAATTCCT
Source organism: Timema shepardi (assembly GCA_902151425.1). Taxonomy (NCBI): domain Eukaryota; kingdom Metazoa; phylum Arthropoda; class Insecta; order Phasmatodea; family Timematidae; genus Timema; species Timema shepardi. The sequence continues at coordinate 372,938 of CABFVX010000153.1, read as the reverse complement.
ACCGTGAATGGAATATACATAGTCATATAACTCAAGCGGGCAGTAAGATGTGGTGCTAAGAAAATTATATTGGCTTAGGCCTTTATGAAATATTATTGAGGCTGGATTGTAGTTCAATTTTTTGGGTAAGTTTTATGGTTGAAAACATATTATTTTGTGGTTATTTATATAACTTTATGCATTAAAATTACTTGAAATGGTTTTATTGCACAATGGTTTCTAATATTTCGTTTTAATATGATAAACTTAACTACTATCACAGCTTACAAGTCATTTGCTACAGTTTTTTTCTCTATATGAATATTAATTAGTAATGTATACAGCAGCTCATAATGGGATTAATTGATCACAAATTGAGTATTTTAGCTCTCAATATTTTGATTGGCAAAGCTCCGTAATTGTCGAAGCCAAAATTGTTTTCGAAGCGAAGTCGAACCTGACATTTGTTTCGAAGCACAGTCTAAGCTGACATTTGTTTCGAAGCACAGTATAAGCTGACATTTGTTTCGAAGCACAGTCTAAGCTGACATTTGTTCCGAAGCACAGTATAAGCTGACATTTGTTCCGAAGCACAGTCTAAGCTGACATTTGTTCCGAAGCACAGTCTAAGCTGACATTTGTTCCGAAGCACAGTCTAAGCTGACATTTGTTTCGAAGCACAGTCTAAGCTGACATTTGTTTCGAAGCCAAGTCAAAATTTCGAAGCTTAGAACAATCTTAGTTTTAAGTATTTATTTGTACCTGTTGACGCTAATGGCCATGATGTGTCCATAAACAACAAATAATAATAATAATTTAGCTTTGCGTCGTCATGTAAAATAGGTTAAATAATTATTCCGATACATTTCCTATTTTATACTATATATATACGTTTTTAGCAAAGACAATTTGAGAATCTTAGTTCTGCAAATCTCTATGGATAAACAAAATATGTTTTATTAATTAAATAAATTATTACAACTTATAAGCAGTTTGTTTTTTGTGGTGTTAGCAAGTATCCTGTCAGGCAATAATTTAGTGCTAGTAAAATAAAATATAGTATAACCAAGATAAAATTATGGTGAGAGAATGTTTATTAGTAAAATTCTCTCAGAAATCACTCCGCGCAACCGTGAGACGGTTCCACGCGACACCAGCCGCTCCCAAAGCGACGACACAGAACCTGAAGACGTTCCGCATCTACCGGTACAACCCCGATGAGAAAAACAAGCCCCACATGCAGGACTACGTGGTAGACACCAACAAGTGTGGGCGTATGGTACTGGACGCTCTTCTCAAGATCAAGGCCGAGGAAGATCCCACCCTGAGTTTCAGGAGGTCTTGCAGAGAAGGGATATGCGGCTCTTGCGCGATGAACATCGGTGGGGTCAACAGGTTGGCCTGCATTCACAAGATCGACCCTGTAGGGGTGACGAAGATCTACCCTCTTCCGAGGATGTTCGTCATCCGGGACCTCATCACGGACATGGATCACTTCTATGCCCAGTACGCCAAGATACAACCTTGGTTGCAGAGAGGAGATAACGATAGCAAATGCCAGGGTAAGGAAGAAATAAAAAAGCTGTGGACAAATTCAAGGAGTCTCTTTCTAGTCGTTTCCACGGCATCGCTTGTAGGGGGAGTAAAATTGATTTTTCTTGGAGTGAAGATACTACTTCTAACATTCGCATGCGTGCAAGAATACACATACACGAGGGGAGGGGGGAAAGGCTACTCTGCATTACAATAATATTTTAATCTAGTATCGAGTCAAATTGTGTTAGGCCTACTGAATCAATCTAATAGTCAGCTTATTTTATTTAATCACTTTTGTGGACACGCGGATTAGACGACAATATCATCTTGTCTTGTATATCAGTGGTGGTGAGCTCAAACCTCTCACGGGTGTACTGAGTTTGTTATTTCCTAAATAATATCCTACTTTGCCCATATGCAAACTCGAGTACACTTCCTCTTAATTATACCTTCTTAATCCCTCCCACAGTATTATAATCAAATGTGAACATTCCTTGCGAGTAGTAAGAAGCAGTGCAATAGTAATAATAATTTTAGCTAATTTAACCGGGTCTTGTTAGTAGACAAATTGTCACCCGAAAATGCAAGTGTTCTATGTCCAATTTTTTATTTTTGTGTAAAAGAGTACTGAAGTTTGACCATGTGTAAAAAATAAATGTTACTAGATGATAACTCGAGTTCGTATCATATTAAGTAATTATATAGTAGTCTCACTTTCCCCGAAAGTTAATCATATGCTTTCTAAATAAACGTTAACACCGAATATCTCGAATTTAACAATTTGGAGATAGAACACTTGCATTCTCGGGTGACAAAATGCAGAAATTTAACATTTTACAAATTATCATTGTTGATAACTTATAGGTTCCACACATACATATGTATATATGTTCTCTGCACATGTACATATCTAAACTATTTACACTTTGTTCAAAGAATCTCGTGTTAAAATAGTATCGTATTTTGAAATATTTGAATACCATTAGTGGTGTAGATCTCTCAAGAGTTTTTCTATCCCTGCGTCTTACTACCTGTTCAGTTTATACCCGTATATGATAATGTACTTTAATAGGGTAGGGATTAGGAAGGAAGTATTTTATAGGTAGTTTACTCGAATTTGCATGGAAGGAGAGTGGGAAAACATATAGGAAAAAAAAACCTCTGTAGACTCAACCAATGTTCAAACCCCGATCTCATTATCCGCAGGCCAGTATAACACAAGAAAGGCATAGGCAAACCCTTTGGCCACTCATGTGGGCCTCTCAGATGTTACCTAAGCACCTCGTCCCTAAGGTACCAGAACCCAGTCAACGGTACCTTGCTCTGATCGCTTTATACTAACGTCACCTACTCTTTGGCATTAGGAACTCGGAAGTTCACTGACGCACTTACTAGAGTACCACCTATCCCTATCTTAAACTAGTTTTATCCAGTCCACCTCATTACACCCTATATGTTTCAGGTCTATTATAAGGTTAACCTCTCACATGCGCCTTGGTCTTCCCACTGGTATCTTCCCATTGGGTTTGCCAGACATACACTCAAGCTTAGACATCTGTCACCACTCACAAATAATATTTCAAAGACCAGACGTGACACTAGGAATGGAAAATAGATACATTACTATTATTTAGCCTTGTACTGGATATACATGGTATCCTACTCCTTACAAGGAGATAAATAGAAGCAATCTGTGAATACCTATATGTATATGTCCTGAGTACACCCTCAGGGTTAACATAAACATCACAATCACATATGACCAAATATCAAGGTTTTGGACGAGACGCCAGTCCGTTGTTTCGTTAAAATGAAGTTTGACTTTGGAAACCGGGCCAGTGACGAGTTTGAATTGGAAAATAATCGTCATTGAAATTAGGAGGATCCATACCCACGCCCAGTTATAACTAAGTCCAGAATAAAAGTTGTTCCCACCCATGTGTTGAAATGACATTAATTGATTTTTTGCTACTATTCAGTACATATTATGATTTGCAAGAAACACTAGTTAACTTGTTTTATATGGTGCGCATTGTTTGGAATCCTACTTGGTGAATAGTCGCAGAGCCTTCTACTACGTCACAGTTCTCCCATTTCAACATATGGATGGGAAGAACTTCTATAATTTATGGGATGTAATATCGTATCTATATCAGACCTACCCACTTCAGTGGCTGCATGGTCTAAGGGGTCACTCTAGCACTATAATAGACCACCGATGACCGGGAGATCGCAGTTAGATGCCGGTCATGTGTACTGAGGATGGTTTTCCCTAAGTGGTTTTCCACTATCTCTCTCTACACAAGTGCGAGTACACTTCCTATAAATCCAATCTTACTCATCCCCTCATCCCTAGCGCATTAGAGTAATTAATACATAAGCGCGTAACTCGAATGGGTAGTAAGATGTAGTGCTAAAAAAAATAGACCTAAAACGCTAGCATCCAAATTAGGACAAGATCCCCCCCCCAATCACGTCTTATTACTCGCCTAGGCTAACCGCATTTAACTACATTAATAGGGTGGTGATGAGAGAGGAAATGTAGGCCTACTCATGTTTTCGTGGAGGGAGAGAGTGAAAACATTGCGGAATAAACACCCACCCTTAGTACACCCGTCCGGGATTCGAAACTAGCTAGCAAACCAGACAAGATGATACTGACGTATATTCCGCTTGCTCGATGCGGGTCCATGTGGTAGGCTTACTTGATTCGAACGAAAGTCTGAAACTCTATCCCAGTCCGGCCGGCTAAAATCCCACTCCAATCTGGTTGAAAGGCGCATCACAGTAGGGGCCGGAACTAGAGATGGCAACGAGATATTTACAAAAATATCGATGATAACATTAATTATATCGATAGACCGATACATCGATCAATTTATCTATATGTTAAATACATCGGACAACGCTTTAAGGCTTGTGAACCAAAACAAATTAAACCTTTTTTTTTCTAATTTCACCAACTTGATTTTTTTTACAATTTTTATTAAACTTGTCTGCTATTTTCAACAACTAGATAAATCATTAAAAAGTGAAAAGTGTCTGAACAGAACAGCAGTCATCTTAATATTGCCGTTCTAGTTCGCCCAGACCAATACAATTCAATTTATCGAAAATAACCACGATATTGATAAATTTGATCGCCATATCGTAGATTTCTATGCATGCCATTACGATATATCATATAATAAATACGTCGATAGGGCCTATATTATGGAAAACTGCCATCCCTAGTTGAGCTGCCAGTGAACTTTTATCTGGACGAGATTCAGGCGTCAGCCCATCCTCCATTTGACCTGAACCACTTGCTATTCGTATATTGGGATATTGGTCGGCCCCTGAGACTAGAATATGAATACGTCCCTAAATGCTGTGCGTGTGACGCAGGTAAGCGCCCCTACCTGCAGAGCCCCCGAGACCAAGAAAAGCTGGTGGGGTCCTACGAGTGTATCTTGTGCGCCTGCTGCCAGCAATCGTGCCCCCCTCTGTGGTGGCACACCTATACCTTCCTGGGCCCCGCCATCCTGCTGCAAGCCTACCGGTGGATCATAGACTCCCGGGATCTCAAGCACGCCGAGAGGTTGGCCAAACTGGACGGTTACTTCTCAACCTACCAGTGTCACACAATAATGAACTGCACCAGCACTTGTCCCAAGGGGCTGAACCCGGGGAAGGCCATCGCCAATATCAAGATGATGTTGACTGGAATGAAGGAAAAGGAGAAGCCAGATCTAGAGACGCCTCCCGTCACCCTTTATCAGAATCCGGCTTTGAACAAGGAGCACAAGAAATAATTATTTCTGTGGCAGATATAAATTTATGCTTGTTTATAAGTATTTGTTATATTTAATTTGAACGAAATTAAAAGTATTAACAAACGATAAAACTAGAGGTTTTGGTCTGATTAGCTACTCCTTAATTTAAGAATTATTTGAAAACAAATACATACAGAAACTAAGATGCTGTAGCATATAAAGATTAACTAAGAATATTTCACCCGCATCGTTGAGTATGTGAACCAACTGTCAGGCTAATCTAATATGGTTTTCCGGTGATGGAAAGGCCTGGGTTATAATCCCAACCGAGTGTGTACTGAAGGTAGTTTTTCCTATATATAATTCCCCCTTTCACTTCTCACAAATATGGGCACATTCTCTTTAAATTATACTTTCCTTTTCACTACCCCACCAACGTAATTATATTAAGTAAATTCTGAATGTGTATTTTATCTTCTTCAATACTAAGTTTGGTTTGATGTGATTCCTATCCGTCCGGAGTCGGGTATGTATACTCAGCCATTCGACTGGTTAGTGCCGTCTGCACCATTTGGCAGAAATCCAATGTAATAGGGCTGTTCATAAAGCGTGTTGGTTTCCCATTGCCTACCACACAACATGTATATGAGCGAGTGAGAAAGAACCTACCAATTTTGCCGGGAAAGGTCTTTTCACATATCTTCCAGGTTTCTTTTACATGTCACAATTGACGTGGGACTAGTGGCTTTACTTTCCTTCCGAAGTAGGTTGGTGCTACGCTCAAGAAAAATCCGTCGACCTCGGCAGGGTTTGAACCCACTAGCATCGGATCCTGAGTCAAGCACTTCACTCCAAGAACACCGAGGTCAACTCCTAGACTTTGATGTCCAAGTAATTTTTTTAACCAAATAAATGGCGATTAAAAACCAATAGTTAGACTAGCACTGCTAAAATGTAACCAGAATATATCAAATACGATGCTGCGCAATCGCGTTTTGGGTTATGAAGCTTTCATCGAACGACTTAGCCAAATATTGTAAGTGAATATGAAACTATAATTTATTGTTTTTAAACCTAACATAGTTAAATTATAGTGAATTACCCGCTTCAGTAGCCGTATAGTATAAGGCGTCACTTTCGTGTTAGACTGATCTGCTGATGATGGGTATTTCGGGTTTCGAATCCCGGTCGGGTCTAAGGAGAATGATTTTTTCCTAAATGATTTCCCACTTTCCTACGAAAATACGAGTAAATTACCTCTAAGAAATACTCCCTTTCTCATCCGTATCCTATTAGAGCAATTCAAATGCGAATAGCCTGAACAGGTAGTAAGGAAGCGGGGATAAAAAATTATATATATATATATATATATATATATATATATATNATATATATATATATATATATATATATATATATATATATATATGTCCTCTATATGGTAAATTGTAATACATTTTGTAAATGAGGACAGTCATAGGTTATCCTGTGAATGACGTGCTCGGCATCTTACTAACCGCCCGGGTTATTCGCATGTTAACCTAATGGGAAGGACGAGAATAGTAGACTTCGGAGTAGGCCTAGTGTACCTTCATAGTGGCATTTAGGGGAAAAACCCTCTAACTACAAATATTTTTTACTCAATTTTATGTGTTGGTGTTCTGTGTTTTACTAGCCCACACCTGCTTCTCTCTCTCTCTCTCTATATATATATATATATATATATGACTGATGAAGGTCTACTTAACGACATAAATAAAGGTGAGATTTTATCTCCTTTTAATTCATTGATAGAAAATACAATTTTTAATTATGTTTAAACAAATGTGTATTAAGAGCTCACTGCAATGAAAAAAGTTTAATGTGGCTAAAATTAATTACACTGGCATGCATGTAGCCTGTAAATTGATAAAACACGGTTAAATCAGTACACGTCTTGCAAACTAACTTGATTGGGACAGAACAACAATCAACGCAAAGAAACTACTGGCAAAATATGAGGGCGAGTGTATACATAAATATTCATTTATTCTCAGCTATGTGCGGGGTATCAAACGAGGATCCTATAGCCGGAGATAGGGTGGGTGAAGGTGTGAAGGGAAGGATAGATAGGGCGTAGAGGCGTCCATGAGTATAGTCATCTCTATGATAGTTACGTTGGTGCCACGCCCTTTGAGGGTCGACTACAGGGGATGTTTACACCGGGATGCCTTCCCACACGCTTAATAGAGGCCTTTTTAACTTTTACAAGTGAACAACAACCTCCCCCCACCCCCTCTCATGTATTGACACGGACTTTCAGAGGAAAGGTCAGAGAGGTCACAGGTAGCTGCAACTCCTGCCCACCTTGGCGCGAGGGGATCTGACACTTCGATCAAACAGCTCTTCTATGACCTCACGGATATTGTGGAGGACTCTGACTCGGGAGGACCATAGTTCGATCTTTGGTCAGGTGAGAGGGGGATTCCTTACATTCTGTTTCCCCGTCTTTCTTTTATTTCATATATCTTTAAGACGGGGAGATAGGGGACGTGAGTTAAGGTCAATAATGTTGTTGTTTTATAAACAAATATTACATTTTGGACAATTTATTTAAGGCTTCTATAGATACGTTTAATTAAAATCTTCTAGGGATAGCAATCTCAACAGCTATTGAAAATTTGTCATAGGAATAGCAGCATTTGAACATACACTTTTTAAATGGAGATAAAAGATCTGGTTCAAATGACACAACGCCCTTGACAATTATTATTAATATCCTAGAACTGTTGAGATTGGCATGTGTAGAAAATCAAACTAAACGGATATACTAAAGACATGTTTTATTTATTGGTCTAAAAAAAGTTCTTTTTTGTAAGAAAAATACGGACCATTTTGAAAAAACCACTCTCAATACACCCGACCGAGATTTGAACCTCAATCTCCCCGTCATCGGCAGTCTAGTCTCTTGCGAGAGTAAAGCCTTAGACCATGCGGCCGCCGAAGCGGCTGTGTAGCTATATTTAATCACACGTTAAATCTAAAGGCTACCCCTTTAGTGTAGGTAGATATCCTTGATGGGATGTAAGAAGCGGCGAAAAAAAATAGACAAAAATAAAACTATTATTTCAAGAACATCATTTATTTTTTTTAAAAAAAGAGAGGGTATTTGGAATGGATAGGGTCGTATAAAAGAAATGCACCAGGTCTCACTCTGAAATAGAGGTTGAAAAGTGACAATTCGAAAGAACAAAAGGTTTTTATCAAATCTGACTTGTATTTGAATCAAGGCCTCCCAAACTAGAGATAAGCTCGATAACACTGAGCTAACCCTTTACATTTCTGCTTGCTTTTCGTTTGCCTTTCATTTTTTCAAATATTCATCTACCAGAATATGGTTAGGTCACAAGTTGTTCAGGATTGGAATGCGCATTACTAGGAGCGCAGAGATAGAATCTGATGCGTCTGTATCCATACTTAAGCTCATTTCGATCTCCCAATCCTCGTTAATTATGTACAGTACAATTAATTGGACAAACGGATACTTTCTCAGTGTTATTCGCTTTCCTGTACAATGAATGTCATCTATACAGGGCACCCACGGTTGTAAGGGTGGTATCTGACAGCTAACGGAAGGTTCTTTATTGCAAACATTTACTGAAAGTTACTAATGTAAACCTATTCGGAAATAACTAATATGTTACCAATAAAAAGTGTTATCAAACGAGTTTAATAATACTTCTCTAAAGATTAAGGTATAATTGCCGTTTTCCTAGCTTATTGAAATATATCAATAAAACTATTATGTTTTTTTGTTTTGAGGTTGTGGCAAAAGATATATTTATATCATAGTACATGAAATAATTTGTTTAGCACCGCGTCTTACTACCCGTTTAGGTTATAGCTTGTGTACCCATTACGGTAATGGTTTTAAGGATTGAGAAGATTATATTTAGAGGAAGTATACCCACATTTTCGTTGAGGGAAAGTGGAAAACCATTTTCGAAAAACCTACCTCAATCTACCCGAATGAGATCGAACCTTTATCTCCCCGTTATCGGCAGTCTAGTCTACTGCGAGAGTAGCGCGTTAGACGATGCGGCCATCGAAGAGGGTAAATAATGGATTAATTCATTCATTCATTAAAACGTTTTATATTCACACTTGTATCATGTTAACACTGGCCACCATTTTTTTTTTCTTTTAACTTTGAGAAACAGTCATACAAAATATAATTTTCTAAATAAAACACTTTCATTTTATAAACAGCGTAAGAACACAACCCCCTTGACGGTTTGTAAGACGCCATCAACCACCCTTGTGTTGACTGTTTCTCCATATTAATTTCAGAAGAGTACGCCGCATTTGAGAAGCTCTCGTTTGAAAAGCTTATTATAAGTGGGGTGACCTGGCGGTCTAGGGGGTAAGGTGTCGGACTTCTATGCTGGCGGCCGGGGTTCAATCCTCGGTCCTGGCACAGATTTATCTGATTACCAAACCCCTTCCTTCACCTCTGACAAGACATCTTGTGAATGGGGGGAATGCCAGGCCTCCACCGTGGTTTGGATTCCACGTTAAACTGTAGGTCCTACATTTCACCCTACTATTACACATTAGCGTAAGTGCGTATAACCCGAACGGGTAGTAAGACGCGGTGCTAATAATAATAATAATAATAATAATAATATAAGTGAACCATAAATGGCGCTTACACAAAAAAAATAAACATCCAAAAGGTTACTTTCACGAGTTATTATTTCAATAATGTAAAAACTGTTAATAATTTAAAACCAATTGTTTATTTGTGTGAATGTTCTGACTACCAAAAGTAACAACGAACCAACATATGGTCTTGTAGATAATATTGGTCGGTGAATGGATGTATGGTAAATTCTCCTGTCAAGACAGCACCTTTACTACTGTGAATGCCCAATTCAAACGGCAGCACAAAGCCACACCCAAGTCGCCGGTGTCTGTGGTATCAATCATAGCTCAATAGATAGCCGATGGTTTCCACATGTCCATAACAGATCCTGTCTTAAACTACGAGTGAATAATGACTCTTAAGTATATGGGGCAAGTCCTGGATAACTAAACGGTAGAGAATTAGTGTGTTAAGCCAAGGGTCACGGTCCGGTTCCCGTGTCTAGATTTCATTTTCCAAAATTTACGAATATTTTTGTATTTATTTTTTACCAAAATAATCTTAATCTCACTCACAACGCTGGTTAATCTTTTATTTTCAATCTTGTACAATCTCTTCAACTTTAAGTAGCAATATTAAAACAACGCCATGGAAAATTACCACACATCGATTCTTTGTGATGATATGTTCAAGCAGACAGTTAAACTAAATGCAGATTATTTTATTTTCTTATATTTTATTTATGATACATAAAATAAAGTGACAATAATACATCGTTAACTAAACATTTAAAACACCCATATAAGATAAAGTGAAAAACCAGCGTTCTTCATTGCATCCTACGACCGGGACTCGAATATCGACCACCTGTAACTTACCAAGTGAAATGCGAATCTTAAGTCTTATAGCACCACTTCGATGCTAATCATCTAATTGTTCTCTATTTTCTTCTTCTCATGTCCGGAAATTTGTATTTGATTATAATCGTAAAATAAATGGAAACTTTAGTCGCAAAGTTTGTAGTAGTTTCTGGATGTTCAAGTGAAAGTTTGTGCTATTTTATGATATATTTCTCCCTGAGGGATGGGGAGAGAGAGGGCAGGATAATTGGTACAATCTTGACTAACAAACTTTTGTTTTAAAATAAACATTTTTGGGACCCTCGCCAGTATTTTGATTGCATTCAAAATAAATACTATTAACTTGATTGAATATTATTAAAACCACCATAAATATGTTATAGTCCTTCACATGATGACCTCAACAGTTGTTGAATATCTGTCAAGGGTGTCCCGGAATTTAATGACAACTTTTCCCTTCATTAAAACATTTTCTCGTCTAATGCCGCTATGCTCATTCCAGATGTTCAACAGTTGTTGATATCATCATGTGAACAAAAAAAATATGTATATACGTGTATACCAGAGCAATATTTGATTTATTTTGACAAAAGAAAAGTTTTGCTATAAAAACTGCAAGTACATTGGTCTTTTCCCGCGTTCCTTACGTCACCACCTTAAGTTATGATGTCCTAAATCTAAGTTCTTTGAGGTTTTATTGCAAGTCATATGCCCAGAGTTTAGAGAAAGTATCAGTTGAAACACCCTCAAAGATAGTTTTTTTTAAAATATGCTTCAACCCCTAAAACCTGCTCGATATCTCGTGTGTATCCGCATGTTCTTACCGCGTCAGTAGGCCGTTGGTAGGGGAGGGGGATGAGGGGTTTGTTCGTCGGATCGAAGGCTCGGCAACGCGAGGGCTGTAAGGGGGGGTTGTTGATCGAATAGTCGTCACCGCGCATGTGCGCCGCGAGCAGTGAGTTACCCTCTCGCCCCCTCCCCTCCCCGCACTCTACAAGGTATTACCAGCACATCCCCAAACCAGTGGTCATACTATAACATTACAATACTCGTTTGAACGCGGCCCGTCCGTTTGATTGATGTGAAAGTGAAAACTCGAGGGAGAAAAAAATAAAATGGGGGGGAAATAATACTGAAACGTTTATCAACCCATTTTGAAATAATACGTTTTTAATTATTTGTTATGGAATACGTAAAATTGTTATGTGTCTTATTGATATTTAAAGATTTATAGTTACTGAAGTGTTATCATTTTAATATTAAAGTTTAAATAGCTGTCGTGTAAGTTCATGTTACTTTATGTAATAATAATGATAAGTTATCAAGTGGACTGTAAAGGATCAATAACTTTGATTGAATTTAAAAGAAAAGTAAAATTAATTTTCCACTATTCACTACATATTTTAATTGTGATTTATTTGGGGGAATGTAGTTCGCCCATTTTAAATTCAAACTATTTTTTAGTGTTTCAGAAAGTTGTATCTTTTATCTTTGTTCCCTTTGTCTATATACCTTTTTCTTTTTTTTATTGTGGTATTTTTTTATGTAAACAATTAGTTTTAATATTAGAAACAAAATTTAAATTTGCAAATATTTTATAATCGATCATTTAGAACAAGATAAACTGAAAACCAACCTAAAAAATGTAATCCCTCTAAACTGCGTCTTACTTTAATCAATATTTTTTTATCACAGTTTATCTACCTATATATTATTACTATTCATATATACATATTTTGATAAATAATTTCAATTCTAAAAATCTTAATTTTCTTTTCTTGAAATCTTACTAAGCGATGTAATTATAATTTTTTGTTTGTTTAGAATACAATGTCTCAAAGAACCGAATAGGAGCGTTTGGACAGTGCTGCCATCTGTGTCTTGAAAACATTCCAAACATTTATCACACGTATACCAACATTACATAAAAACAAAAGGGTTATTCTCAACTAAACTCGTCGAATCGTGTAGAGGGCTCCTTTCTTAACTTTTTGAAAGAATATTGTCGTTTCGGTCGTGTTTATTGCCAGTGGTTGTCTTAACCTGACGGTTTGGAGCCGAGTGAGAACCTGGGCAGTGTGGAAGAAAGCCATGAGGAGGCAGAAACTGGCAACGTCGCAGCGTCATCCCCCCTGTCCACCTCCTCCACCGCCACTACGTCATCATCGACGCCCGTCATGACAGGTACAGTCAGACACATCACGTGTGACTCTAGTCCCCCGCATTACTGCATTCCAAGGTTGTAATTGTCGATCTAGATAAATAGATATACTATGTTATATTTCACAAACGCTTTCAAATTTCAAAATATTGAAAAATTTCATAAATGTCAAATAATCTGAAATACTTAAGTATTCGTTTTGCACAGCAGAATTTACAAACAATTATTAGTTTTTTATTTAGTATTTAGTATACCTACGTTATGGTATCAATACTTTCATCGACTTAACTAATGGCTCTACAGCTAGGAAAATCTTACAGTTTAAAAAGTTGCTAAGTTTTCGCATGTGTTCTTACGCCAAGTATTATTATTATTATTATTATTATTATTATTATTATTATTATTATTATTGTAAGCTTTTAATGGCACTTTCTGAACCATCTGATTAGATCACCACACTAGAATTTCTACGAGCGAGAACGAAAGGTCCTACCAATTCTGCCGGAAAATATATTTTCCCATACCTTCCAGGGTTCTTTCACATGCTACCATCATCACGGGACCGACGGCCTTACATCATCCCCTTCGATGGAAGCTATTCCACGGATTTTTATCACTCAATAAACATCCGTCGACCTCGACTGGCTTTGAACCTACGAACATCGTGTCCTGAGGCCTGAAGTAGACCTCACTCCATGTAGTCATATGTTTTGCATGGATCACTTTTTACAGAGGGGTCAATTGCTATAGCTCGCAGCTCAATAGCGACCTTTTGTCAATGTCGGATAAGTTATTTTTATATTTGATATTATTTAGAAAGTTCTTCCAAGGTAACAAGGCAAGAAGGGGCAGTTTTAAGGATACTTGATTGTGATTCAATTTTTGTTTTTTATAAGGACATTTTGTGTAAATTTGTCACTAAGCATGTACATATTTGTGTGCGTTCTAGGGTATTTCTAAAATATTTGTCATTAGGCCTAAGTCTGACAACCATTTTGGCCAAAATATTACTTTCCTAAGTAGTTCTAAATACTATAAAAATAGGATTCACTATCATAGGTTATTGAGCCGTCTTTTTTCGTGGTGCAAACAATCTCAAACAGATCATTCCCATATGAGCTAACTTGTAATACCACTATTTGATTCCCCCGCATAGGACTGTGCTGGTTACTAATGACACGAGACAGCAGGCGCACGATCCTCTAAGTAGGAATCCATCTTTAAACGGGAAAAATACATCCATGTCGAAAATGTTAAGAAGTTATTAAATAAAAACGGAAGTATCTCTTGGAAATGTGAGATCAGAATATCTGAAACAAATGATCTCGAGGGGTTTTGAAGGAAAGGCGTAGAGCTTCAAACCACATCCAACCACCCTTTGAGAGTCTTTGGGTCTAATCGCGGTAGAGTCAACTATTACGTTTTCTCGTGAAGCGAAATTAGGCGTGCTGCGCGTTATTTTGAGTTCACTACAAGTAAAGTTTCAGGGTTGATAAGTTAAACCTCTTTAAAAGTACATTATTTTAATCTTTATCGATACCCTATCACGCCTCATGATATGGTTTGGTTTTAAACAAGTAAATAATTATAGCTTGCTTGCCTTCAATTGAATTCCTTGCATTTAGCTCGCTTGCCGTCAGTTGAGTTAATGCTTTCATCTTGCTTGCTACCTTGCGGATTTATTTCCTTTAGTTTCTATCCTTGCTTACAGCCCGCGTGAGATTTATTTGCCTTCATATTGCTGGTTTATTTGTGGTTTGCTTATTTGCCGCTTCAACCTTTACATCGGTGGTCGCATGGTCTAAGACGACACCTTCACAATATACTAAATTGCCAGTGGTGGTGATATTGAGGGTTTGAATCCCGGCCAGGTGTATTGAGAGTGGCTTTTCCCAAATGGTTTCCCAAGCTCCCTTCACTAAAATGCGGGTACATCTCACCCTCCTTCCATATCCTTAACACATTGGTGCAATTACTCAGATACCTTGAACGGATAATAAAACGTGGTGCGCAAGAAATATATGGCTTCAAACAAGCGGAAAAGAGTTTGTAGGGTACTTAGATTAAATTGAAAGGACGTATTTATTAATTTTCGATGGACTTCGTATTTCTAATATATTTTTATTCGCACAATTTAATCCAATTAGAGCTACTGGGTGTCCGCAAATTAACCACCTAACCCATTACATTGAGTGAATCTAAATGAACTGTATCACTCACTATCCACCTAAAGAAGAGATTAATTCTAAAACAATTATTGCCTTTAGGCATAGCATTCCATATTTTTGTGTATCGCATTAATTAAATAGCCAATATTGTTATCTCTTATCTTAGTTTTTTTAATGACATAGCTTTAACTAAATCGGCAATCTATTTTACTACTCTAACAATCATGAACTACTATTATTATTATTTGTATGTTCAACACCAGAGTTATAAATGACTTAATCTATGGAATCACTTTGACACTGGTGGGGGAAGCACTGGAAGAAGAGGGGGGCCTTAAATAGCTTTTGGAAGTAAGCAAGGAGGAAGAATTTCACTGAAATGGGTACCGTTCAATTTTAATAGGAGGATACTTTTTTGACAGCTAGAAATGTTAGTTAAACCTCCTCTATTCAAAGTCAAGCAGTGTGATTTTTAGCTGTCCCTTTCGATGGATTACATAGGTACCTATAAAAACACTAATAACATAGTAAAATTTTATTGACTTCAAAATAAAATTTTTGCATTTTCTAAAAGGTCTTTCCTATAAAAAAAAATGGACTTCAGTAAGATTCGTAGCACAGAAGAAAAAAAACGCGTTTGTTGGGTGTTTTATCTTTAATAATCTTATTCCTTATTCTGAATTGTACATGCTATGTTCTTCCCCCCACCCCCCACCCCCCACCCACCCGCTCTCAAACAAGTATTCTCTTTCAATCTTTTCTGCAATTAGTTGAAATATTTTTGTGTGTTTATGTTGCTTATGACCGCTTTTGTGTCGAAATCTTTTTATCTAAATAATAATTTTCCT
>CABFVX010000153.1:324438-356999 GCA_902151425.1 Timema shepardi | reverse complement strand
TTCGTTCCTTCTCAGGGTTTGAGAGTGGGCGTGGCTCACAGGGGGTGAAGTAATTATGACGTCGTGTTTCCCTCTGCGTCCATCCACGGGTACACTACCAGACACAAAAATAGATTATTCGGGGCATTGCATTGGTTGGAAATGTGTTTTATTATTACCGTACGTTCAATTGCTTGCGCTTACTACCAGAGGCTGGAAGAATATTATGCAGAGGGAGCATTTTAACGAGCAGTTTTACAGTCCACTTTTCATAGGAAGGTTCGTTAAGAAGATAAAATAATTTTTCTGACCAAAATCGATCACATTTTACCGGATTATTATTTGTATTATTTCTAGATATTGATACAATCTATTAAAAGAGACAGGTGTAGATTATATGACTTGGCGTATGAATACGTTAAAGTAAAATTAATATAGGCCTAGTAGCTTTTCTAGCTTCCTATAAAAAAGTATTAGCTTGAAAGTTTTTAAAACCAGATTGTGTGGTATCTACGCAATATTAAGAATACTGGTTGGGATCTAACGCAATCTTCCACGAGACAACATTTTAAAATTTCAAAATTAAAATTGTAAATAAACTTAGCGTTATTTTCTTACAAAACTTTGTTTCGAAATGTTAAATTGCAAAAATGTCCATGTATAAACTTCCATACTACTAATTTCGAAAAACCCACATGGGTGATAGCCTTATTTAACACGTCACTCTCTTGTTAGACTGGATTGACAGTGATGGAGAGATCGGAGTTCGAATCACGGTCGTGTTTACTGAGGGAGCTTTTTACTCAGTAGTTTCCCACTCTCCCTCTAGGTAAGTGCGGGTACAGTTTCTTTAAAATGTTACCTTCCTTATCCCTATCACATTACCGTAATTGATGTATCTTAGAGCAAGAACAGGTAATAAGACGTGATGGAAATAAAAATCGTAGAGGTTTTATTTTAATTTTGTATATTTGTACATTCCTAGACCACATTTTGTATATTTTAATTTTAAAATGCTTTTTTTTTATCATAGAAAGGCAAACTTTAATATGAACACACATACATTCAAACAATAGGTATGCCTATGATCTTTATACATAAATATCCAACAGTAAAAGTATTTTCTTTAAAATACTTCTAAGTTTTATATATATATATATATATATATAGAGAGAGAGAGAGAGAGAGGACATCAATATTTTATTTCGAGCTATCAACTTCATAAAATATTAATTGCTTTTTTTCTACAGATATTGATTATTTTGCTTCTTTTTTTAAATATAATCTCAATACTCTCTATCGTATCTTTATTTTTAAAATAGCTCAAATGGAATACAGATGAATCTACTACGAATTGGTGCCATGGTAGGGGCTGCAATGTAACTTTCCTACTTTTATTAATATGCAACCCGCCTCGATTGGCGTAGTTGGCTAACGCGCTTGTCGTGTTGAGCTCGACTGCTGAGGACGGGGAGATCGAGGTTCGAATCTCGGTGGGGTGAACTGGGGGTGGGTTCTCCTAAATTGTTTTCCACTCTCCTTCCACGCAAATGCGGGTTCACTTCCTCTGATTTAACCTCCCCAATTCCTAATCCATTAGTGTAATTTGTACTTAAAGCGTATAACCCGAACGGGTAGTAAGATGCGGTGCTAAATAAATATATATATATATATATTATTAAGCAGATAGTATAGTTTGCTTATTAACTACTGTCAATGTGTGTTTTAGATTGATGATGGGATTTATTTAGTGTTGCAATATTTCTTTACTATAAAGGCACTTTTTTACTTCCATTACTGTTTCCAGCCTGTGGACCGAATCAGTTTTCTTTTCAAGTAATATATTTTTCCACTACTAGGCCTGTCGTAGCTTCATAGGTCTTATAATCTAACTTAAGATTAGGACAGGCACAACATCCAATTCCCGACCGTTAATTCATCACTGTGAAAGAGTAAGCCCACATTTCACCAAGAATAAATTTTTCGACACTGCTGAGAACCGAACCCGGGATCTTTAACTCAGTAGACAGATACGCTACCGACTGAGCTAAGCTGTCGGATTAGTAGGCCCTATAAAATCACTTAAAATATACTATTGATAATTGTTTATGTTTATAGTGCTTATTATATCCAGACTAAACGAAATAAGTATAATAAATGTAGGTGCTTTGAATTATTTGCATATTTATAACAAGTTACATGAAGAAAGTTAGCCCTCTAAGCCTATTTTTCGAGTATTTCCACTATAATGTTGACCTCTAAGTTCATAATCAGCTCTAAGGTTCATATTGTAAGACCGTGGGGAGGAGATCAAGCTCTGACAATTACAAAAAGTCACCAAAATTGTAGTCAAATATTCTTTAGTAAGGGCCTTATCTTACAGCTAGAAAAGCTACCAGCTCTACTTCCACGTGTTAATACGTCAAGTCAAGTCAGCTGTCACAAGATTTAAATCAAAATCCAGGATTATGTAAGAAGAGACTTGTGGTATTTGCTGGTTCTGAACTTGACTAATAATGAATGTATTCATTTAAAAGTAATATAATAGTGAATTAATTTAAACTTTTAATACTTTACATGATTATGTTATTTAATTAACTTCTTCTTAACATTGAACTATCTATTTTTTAAATTACAGCATACTCCATTTAGATTATTTCCTTCATAAAGTGTATAGTAAAATTCTGGTAAGAACAACACTATCTGACAGTTACAAAAGTTGCTACATTTTTTACATATATTCATACATCAGGTCATGTTTTCTACTACTGTCACGTTTGATAGATACTATAAATATTTATAAAAAAATAACATTAGAGTAAAATGTTGGTAATTTTGACCACAAAAACAATTCTGTATTTTCTAAACTGTTCTTTCTATAAAATATCCTATTATATATAGCCACATATAAACCCTGATTTTTTTATAGAAAGCCCCCTTTAGATCATCAACATTGATGGAAAGTCACTAAAGTTTGGCATTATATAAATATGTCTTATTTGATTAATTATAAAGTTGATTTAGAACGTTATCAAAAGCTTAAAATAACTTAATTACTTATATATTACTGTAATATTTTATCTTTACATTACTAATTAATGGGCTATGAATGAGAATACTAATTGTAATAATTTTTCTCCGCCACTGTGACAACATGGTTTTCCGGTTTTCACATAACGGGCTTCCTATGAAAATCAGACAAAACATACTCCGTATTCGTAGGGTTCATAGCACGTAAGAAGAGCTTTACTCCACATTAATAGATTGCTCGGTCCACACTGTCTTAGCACGTCTTCTTAGAAGTTGGATCAACTTTTAACTTTATTAAGGGCTGTCGGCACAAAGGTAAAGTAGCCCCATGGCTTCATTGGTGCTGACTGACAGCTTTGAAAAGTTAGCAGACCAAATTATGTACCCCTACGCCGAACTATATTATCTGCAAAAACATGTGTTTAGCAGCTGTCACTTCTGACAGTCAAAATTTAGGTATATACCTAAATCTTGACTGTCATATGTCAGCTGTGAACTATCAGTCAGCACCAAAGAAGTCATGGGGCTACTGTATAGGAAGAGCCAATCACAGGTAGATCGAAAAATGAGAATCGAGATGAGAATCGAAATGAGAATCGAAATGAAATGGTTGCCATTTTCTAAACGTGTCGCGTTTTCATTTATCTACCTTAAATATAGATTCATAGAAAACTTTAAGGCTCTCTTTATTTGATCCAAAATCGTTGGACACGAAAGAATGAGAATGTTAATTTTTTAAATATAATTTGCTTAAATTATTTTATTTCGACGTATTTGATTGTATAAGGTACATATTATACTTTCTCGTTGGTTCACATGAGATTAAGTGACTAAGGAAACGAAGAGGGTACACAAAATTGTAATTTATACGAAATTAAGGATTATAAGGATATGGGGCTTACGAACTTTGTAGTCGAGGTTTAAGTCTGATGTGTTTGCATGTCAGAACTGCCATGACTCTTGTAGAATTCTTGTCTTGAGTTCCTCTTAATAACTTTGGGTAGTATTAATTAAGAGGAAAAATAGGTACCCTAAACAATTTTATATTTGGAAAAAAAATTATATCAAAGTCAAACCCGCCTCGGTGGCGTAGGTAGCTAATGCGCCAGTCGTGTTGAGCTCGACTGCCAAGGACGGGGAGATCGAGGTTCGAATCTCGGTCGGGTAAACTGGGGGTGGTTTTTCCTAAATGACTTTCCACTCTGCCTCCACGCAGATGCGGGGGTCACTTCTTCTAAATTCAACCTTTCCAATTCCTAATAGATTATCGTAATTAGTACTTAAGCGTACAACCCGAATGGTTAGTAAGACTCAGTGATAAATTTTTTTTTAAATATTTAAGTCAAATAATGATTTAGTAGGAAAATTTTAAAAAGTACGTTTTTTCAAGTCTTGTATTGAAAAGACAACAGTTAAAAAAACCATTTCAGAAAAAATATTGTAAAAATTGATTGTTTGTTTTTCGGAAAAACTTAGAAAAGCCAGGGAATTTAGAAACTTTGAAATAATACCAACCTCTTCAGTTATTAATTAAGATTACTTTCCTTGACAATTGGAGAGATTCCTAGCACCTTAAAAGCGTCCATAAACCTCCCAACACTCTTGGCAATACAACCAAATATGTCCTTACTCAAACACGCCTTAGTTCTAAATGAATCATGGCTTGGTCGGAATTCAATCACAAGACCTTCCAAGATGGAACTCTGGAATCCGACAAAGCTTGTAGGAAGCTAAATTCCCCAAATTGAGAAGTAATTTTAAACGCAGGTCGTCTTGTACGTCTAACCTTTCAGGGTTGTCACTTTCTATTGATTTATTGATCGGTGCATGTCTGTTCTTCAAAGGCGCACGGAAAGGTAACTCGTGGAATCGCAGGAAGTTTTTACTTCAGCTCATAGACGATTTAGATAAAATTGTGATACTTTTAAGTTATTTACAAGTGATACTAATTTGTTTAAAATATTCTATCTCAGCGGCCTTTAGTTAAATTGTCTCTGCTTCTATTCCAAGGACTATAGTAAAACTTAGTTTAGGTCAAATCAAATTAACAATAATCCTAAAAAAAACTGCCTTAAAATGCGCATGTTAATCACAATAGTTAACTGTAAAGAAACTTCTGTATTTTACGAACACTTTCTTTATTATTATTTACCAGGCTATTTATTCCTTATTATCTACTAGTAGGGTCTACCTATTAGTTTTGGTAAGATAGCCATGGTGCTTTTTGAATATAATTATCTACGCTTGTTCACGTCCTTATTATTACTATTACTATTATTATTATTATTATTATTATTATTATTATACTATTAAGCCATATGGCTGACTCACTCACTGACATGAATGTCCACCCCCTTCCAGATGAGCTATAAACTTGAAATTTGGTAAACTTCTAGCTTTTAGACTGTAACCGACGGGAAAATTCTAAAAAGTTAAATTTAATTTCCAACCCTTGAAAAAAAATTAATAATGACGGAGCGACTTTAAAGTCGGTGCGGACCTTTCTTTGGAGATCTCTTGTGGCTAAACGGTAAGATGTAAAAAAAACTACCATAGAATTACATTAGTTTACATCCTCTTGCAAATAAAACCCACAGGGGGTTTGGGGGCAGAGCCACCAACGAACAAAGCGAGTTTATTCATAAGCCTTAATCTTCTTTTTCACCCCACATCGACGGGCTTTGGAGAAAATGTGAAGCTCGTCTAGTTTGGTTTGCTGGTGATATGGAGATTGGGGTTCGAATTTCAGCTGAGTGTACTGAGAATGATCTACCTAATTGACCTCCAACTTTTCTTTCATTTAGATTAAGGTACATTTCCTATGAATTTTAGGTTTCTAACTACAACCCATTAGTGTCTTTATTTTTTTTGTATTCACCACCTTCGGGCTATCCGCATAGTTACACAAATTGGGTTGAGATAAGGAAGTTAGAATTTACAGCAAATGTACCTGAAATTGCTAAAAGGCAGAGTGGGAAACCGTTTAGGGGGGAACAACACTCCAGAATACTCAAGAGGGTTTAATCTCAATCTGCTCATCATTGGCAGTTCAGTCTATTTCGATAGTGATGTCTGAGAGCATTTGGCCACAGAAGTGGGTGTTAGCTTGAATAAATGCCTAAACCGCACAGGTGGGCACGCAGATTAAATATCAAGCTCGTTGATTCCAGTTTGCCGGTGGCTAGGAGGTCGGATTTCGAATCTTGGGTGATTTTACTGAGGAGTTAGTTTCCTGTATGTTTTCCCAAGCTTCTCCCACGCAAATTCTGGTAGATTCATTCTCTATTTTACTTCCTCAACAATACCGCACTAGTGTACTTAATATATTGTATGTGTTGTGTGTGTGAGATGGGGGAATTTTGGACACTACAAACGAGTATTAGTCGTGTCTAAACAAACTAGAGTTTGAGTTCATTCTAGTGGTGGTCCCAAGCACCAATATCCCTTTATTTGTACTGTGAGAACGGGTACCTTAATGGTGGCTAATAAATCTAATTCGTTAGACTCGCATTGCACTTGGCTTTCGTTAATTGTAAGGTGGTCGAATACATGGAAGGTGTTTTTTCGCAAGGGAGTTTTAACTGTGTTTACTTACGCCTTTTCTTCATTCTAATGTGACTGATTTTCCTTAATATTACTCTTCTAATTTTTACCCTTAGATTAGATCGTTATGACTTCAGTTTTACTGCTCCTTTCACATCCGATGAGCCAGGAAATTAGATAAAAGACTATGCTCGGACTAGAAAAAGTATCGAAGTGCTGTTTTCTGCGC
The DNA here is from genome assembly GCA_902151425.1 of Timema shepardi. Taxonomy (NCBI): domain Eukaryota; kingdom Metazoa; phylum Arthropoda; class Insecta; order Phasmatodea; family Timematidae; genus Timema; species Timema shepardi. The sequence continues at coordinate 350,218 of CABFVX010000153.1, read as the reverse complement.
GGAAAATTACAGAAAACTGCACCCCGATGTAACATATTTTTCGAACTGTAATCACTTACCTAAGTTAATTGTGACACACATGGATTAAAAATAACTAAGCTAGCTGCTATCTGTGGGGTGAGACGGGTTTTGAAAGGTACAACTTATAAAATATAATAATGAGCTTTATAAAAAAAACTACTATGGATGTAGATATTTAACGTAGCAACAATTCCACTTTGCTGAATGTTTCGTTTTTTCTTCTTAGATAGCAGTAACCACTCAACATTTCCTATAGAAAAAAACTAATAATAAAACGTGCAAGAATTTTTATCCCGCGTATATGTTTTCTGCTTGTTTCGCGATTCACATCTTCTATCTAATTTTTATTTTTGCTTGTCATCCACCAATAAATACACTTTAAAGTGAGAGTGGGCGTGAGCAGATTCTCTTTAAAGTGAGAGTGGACGTGAGCAGACTCTCTTTAAAGTGAGAGTGGACGTTAGCAGACTATCTTTAAAGTGAGAGTAGACGTGAGCAGACTCTCTTCAAAGTGAGAGTGGACGTGAGCAGACTCTCTTTAAAGTGAGAGTAGACGTAAGCAAACTCTCTTTAAAATGTGACACATCAGTGCACGCCCTTGATTGTTCTTATTGGTGCTTTCAACGGTTCTGATCCCCTCCTCCTCCCTCCATTCAACCTATTGGACGAATCACAGGGCAAGGCATTGAACTTACTCTCGACTTATCTGATACGTACTCTTGTTCATTTGCATTGGGTGGTCCGCGTTGTTTTGACAAACAGCGGATATTTTGCTTACGTTTTATTGGATCCTTCTCGTCTATCCCCCCCCCCCTCCCCCATCACAACCCTCGTTTCATTTTAAAGCAAAAACACCTTTTTTTTGTAGTGTCTTAGTTCATTGATCTCCCTAGAATCCTATGTGGTTGAAACCAGAGTGAGTCACCGTTGACATTAAGATCAAGTATAGTAGCATTCTGGTAGAAAGGACCTTTTTAAAAAAAGAATTACAAACTTTTTTTGTAATCAACATAATAACATTTTACTATATTACAAGTGGTATTTTCTAGATAACCACTTCAGTGGCCGAGTCGTAAGTACGTCTTGTGTTAGACTGGCCTGCTGACGACGAAGAGATTAAGGTTCGAATCCCACTCGGGTCTATTGAGGTTTTTTCTAAATAGTTTTTCATTCTCCCTCCACACAAATATGAAATTACTTCCTCTAAATTAGACTGTCATCATACTTAACTAATTAGCGCAATTAGTACATATGCGTATAACGGTGCTAAAAAATATATTCCTAATCCATTACCAGAACATCTGTTGGTTAAAAAAAATGCCTATGTTCGTCATCCACAAAAAAATGTGCCAATTTTATTTTACAATTTTAAATTTATTTCGAACACATATGAATGCAATTCAAGGTTAAGCTAACTTTTTAATTACAAAAATGCTCTAATTTTTTTTGCGGAGGTAAGAATGAGAAAGGTAGCAATTTTGAGGAACTTTAAACACATTCTTGTGGAGAAAGAAATCAATACACCTGGCTGGGATTTGAATCCAAACCATTCTGTCGCTGCCAGTATTATTACACTAGGGTATAGCTTATAAGATAGGGCCATAATATAATCTGTCAAGGTATGTCTGGTACCTTTCAGGGTAAACAGAGTATACCTTTTCTAATATTTTTTATTTCTCTTAAATATATTGCAATTGCAAACATTTTCGATGTTGAGACTATGTTAGTTATTGACATTTTTATGTACCGCGGAACTAAAAAACGCGGGTCTTATTCTGTCTTCCTGTCTTTACGTGGGGCTACAGCCAAAGCTGTTTAATGGAGTTGGGTCGAACATGATATTTAGATGATACATGGTCGTACCTCAAGGCTAAATTGTGGTTATAATTCCAGCTCTAAAATTAAGGGTCATTTAGAAATGATTTATTGCGAAAAAATTTGAACGTTTTCAAAAAAGCTTAAGTGACTTTATTCAAAATTAATATCATGGGGTTGTTTTACGTAATAAATAGCACTGTTTGCATGTTTTTGAGAGAATATTTGTTTTAAGAGTAATTTACTGATGGATGATTTTAAAAAAATTCAAAATTATTTTGAAATGAGTTTCTGTGTAGTGCTTTACATAATATAATTAGTAATATTGTTTGTATGTTTTAATAAAAATGCATTCAAAGATAATTTATTGGTGATTATTAAAAAAAAAACAATTTTGTTTATAATATGTATATATGGATTCGTGTTTCTCTGTTAACCTGCTTCGAATGGTCTAATCTCCTAAGTTATCACTTTCAAAATAGACTAGACTGGCCTTGACAGAGAGATCAGGGTGCGAGTACCGGTCGGGTGTACTAAGGGCGTTTACCCCCAAATTATTTTTCATCTTTCTCCACGCAAATGCAAATTCAATCTTCTCCATCCCTAATACATTAGTGTAACTTTTACATACAAGAGGTAGTTAGAAGTAGTTAGAAGTGGTAACAAAAAAATAAATAAGGTTATTTTTGAAAGGATATTATATAAAATACAAACATACAAATTTGTGGTCAACATTAATAGCATTTTAACCCGCCCTACTGGCCGCATGGTCTAAGATGTTACTCTTGCAATAGATTAGACTGCCGATAAGGGGAAGATTTCCCCTTTTCTTTCTCTCCACGCAAATGAGGGTACGTTTCCTCTAAATTCAACCTTACTCATCCCAAACCCGTCAACGTAATTAGTACATTAGTGTATAGCCCGAATGAGTGGTAAGACATGGTGCTAATTTTTTTAGTTGTTTTATATGTTATTTTATAGGTAATGATAATATACATATATCAAAAATTTCAGTTGCAGATCTCATGATTTGACGTGTGAATATATTAAATGGTTTTAGTAACCTTTTACAATTGTCAAAAAAGTTTCTTTTCTCAAAATTGGCCATTATACAGTATGTAGTTATATATTTATTGCTATCTGACTAATTATTACAGTATCACCTGTTTGAACATGGAGGACGGGAACATCTGAAGATCCAGCGGCAAAGAACGCTGACTAATATCACGTAATTAAAATAAAATGTTTAATGCCCAGGTTCATTGCTCTTTCAAGACGATTGTTGCACACTTATGCATCACCGTTGAACACAAAAGGAAGAATTCTAACAATATTTCCAAGAAAACATTGTCTCTCTTCCTTCGATGATGTGAGGAATCGTGTTGTGATGACTGGGTTTACAATATGTTGTGAAACGTTTTCAAATATTTCTCGTGGGGTTAGTAACCCTGCCCCGCTCAAATGACATATGGTTTTTTTTACATGTATCTGCCAGTCCGCTGAATATCCGGGTTCTAGTGTGATATCAGTCCTGAAACTATTAATTTTATAGGTCTGTTAGTTTTCAGCTTTTACACCAGTTATGGGTAGGTTCAAAAATGTATTTGTTTAAGTTTCAGTGCTGATTTTATTATTTTCTGTTTACGGTTTTATAATTTCGATTCTCGCTCATACTTACTTATCAATACCATTAGTTCGGTTCAAGGTTTTACTATTTCCATTCAAGGTTCTACTATTTCTATTCTCAGTTTTACTATCTCATTTCTCGGTTCTAATGTTTCTGTTTTAGGTTCTATTATTTCGATTCTGGGTTTTACTATCTCATTTCTCGGTTCTAATGTTTCCGTTTTAGGTTCTACTATTTCGATTCTCGGTTTTACTCTCTCATTTCTCGGTTCTAATGTTTCCGTTTTAGGTTCTAATATTTCGATTCTAGGTTTTACTATTTAGGTCATTGGTTATATTATTTCTCTTCTCGATTAGATTATTTCCGTTCTCAGTTCTACTATTTCACTTCTAGGTTTTAATATCTTCCTTCTCGGTTTTAATATCTCAGTTCTAGGTTTTACTATTTATTTTTTCAGTTATATTTCACTTTTAGGTTCATTTACTCTCTCTTGGTTCTACTATTTCAGTTTTATGCTCTTCAATTTCAGTTGTCGGTTCAAAATTTTGCTTAAAACAAAAACAATCTAAAGAAATGTTGTATCAATTATGTTTATATTTATCTATCAAATGAGTAGACTAGTTACAAAATTCGCTATCCGGCGGGCCATTATACATAATATATGCGAAAAAATTTGTATTTTAAAAGTTAGAAGCCAACTTCAACCAGATTCGTTTAATTTTTTTTATGTATAAATCAATATTATTTTACTTTCCAATCTTTATTAACATTTGTCACCAGTTTATTCAGAATTTATATTAAATTTGATCCCTATCACTGGGCACGGCTACTCTACATTTATATTTATAAGCTTTTAAATGTTATTTCTCTAGCTATTTGACTCGTGTGTGTTATTTATATCGGAATGAAGCTCTCAACTCAAAGCAATTTTAAATAATTCTATCATAATTAAGTTGAGACCATATCATTAGCGTGCTTCTGAGCAAATTAATTGTTTCCATCGAGCAGTAAAAAATGTATGTTCTCAATTAATAGATTAACAAGTGAACTAAGAAATATTATGATATATTATTTAACAGCATATAATGTATATCAAACAATAAACATTACAAATAAGCGTAAAAGGTTTTTTGATAAGTGTTATATACATTTTTACACCATGCATTCAACCATTTTTTGTTTAAATGTTTTTTTTTTGCATAGCCGAATTTGCTTGGAGGAAGAGTGGAAAACTATGCCTTAAACTATGAGTGAAGAATGACCATGGGCACGGGACGAATCCTGGATAGCTCAGTGGTAAGAGCATTGGCGTACTAAGCCTAAGGTCCCGGGTTCGATTCCCGTGTCCAGGTGTCATTTTTCAATTTTCAGAATATGATATTTAGAGAAAACCACCCTCAATACACCTGACTGGAATCGAACCCCAATCGCCCCCCGTCTTCAGCAGTCTAATCTATTGTGAAAGTAGTGCCTTAGATCATGCGGCCACCGAAGCGGGAGAATGTAATTTTTTTAAGGGTTAGATCTTATTTTTTAATATTTTCACAAACATTGACTTGCTAACACTCTTGATCAGTGGCCAGGGTGTGGTGAAAGGGAATGTGAGTTTAAGTCAGTACAGTCCATTCGCCATTAAAGTGTAGGTAACTAACAGCTACCAGATCTACTCTCATATATCTATTCGCCTAAACATATGATCTGCAAGACCTATGACCTGTGATCTGTCACGTTCGAAAGTCAAAACTTTCGCAACAATTTATATTTAATAATCTATTTGTTTTAATCATTTTTACATTATTTTGAATACAAACTTATGAAAATAACTGTTTGGATGTTTATTCTTCATGGAAGTGCCATTTTCGATTCACTTAGAAAATTGTTCACAAACGAGAGGTTTTAAAAGGCTGTGTTCTTTTTTAAATTAAGATGACGGGCAGGATGAAATGAGTGTTTTATGACGTCATACAAACTGTTTTAGGTTTTGTTCATGTGCATAATGCTTACAAAATAAAAACGGTTTATTTTGAAACCAACATTTCCTGTGGCTTTTTCTATGAGCTATAAAAAATATGTATTTATTTTATAACTTATGGTGATCATTTATAAGAAGATACAAGTGTGAATATAATATTTTTTAATTTATCATTTCACGTACTATAATATCTCTTGCTGTTACAACCATAAAATAAAAATAAAAAACATAGTTTTTTTCCGATTAGTTGCGAAAAATGTAATTATATGGTAATCCTTAGGTAAGTATTTTTAGAATCGTTTGATAACACTTTTTATTGTTAATATAATATTACTAAAAAAATAATAACTATTCCCATATTAGTTATGTTCAACCAATGTTTGCAATAAAAATATTCTGCTAGCTGTCACCTACTAGTCCTACGCTGGATTGACGTTATTTATGCGGTTCTAATGAAAATACTTTGATAGATTAAATACCGTAAGTAAAATATTGCTTCAGTACATACGTTTAGCTTTTTATACACATGGAAATGTCATGTCAGTTATTTAATATATTTTAATATCATAATGTCGTTTGAAGAGAAACTTTTTAAATGAAGAGTAAAGGTCGGGTTCAATTTCCAGATGAAAAAATATTCAAGAACTTTGGGAATACTTTGTGCACAAAATTAAAATAAACGTTTCTACCATAGCAACATTTGATTTATTTCAGTCAAAAATAAAAGTTATTTTTGCTAAAAAAAAATTGTAAGAGATACTGACATTAACTTGCGTTTTATTCCCACCCACCATAATTAAGAATACTTCGCACGACACAATTAATTTGCCAAGCAACGAGTTTTAATACTGTCCCAATTAATAATAATAATTAATTTCTTATCTAATCCTCATGCATCTCTTTTCATATGATTTAAAATGTTTTCTTAAACTAACGTTATTCAAGAATGCACTTGTCAGTCACTTTAGGAACAGTATGAATCCGCCCCGGACAAAAAGAACCCGTAATTCCAAGAAGGATTTCCGTCCTCGTCATTCGTTTCACTAATGCAAAGTCTATTCAGCAAAGGCGCCCAAATGTACTCACCCAAAGGAAATGGAATGTTATTTTCATGTACAGTTAGAGGGGGAGGAGGGGGGGGGGTCTGTTTTAATTCATTCCGCATTCATTCACGTGGGGAGGTACATTTACCGAGTTAACTAGCTTCCGTAAGATTAAAAAAGAGTACGTATTAAATAAGTTGAGAGTGCTACCTGGTAGACGAGTCACAGGAAGAGAGAAATTCTCAACAAAGATGAGAAAAGAGTGTGTGTGAAACGTAATATAATCGAATTTTTTTATTACATTTATCCACAAGTTAATTATAACGTACTATATATTCAGTGAGATTGCCTTTACGAAGGTAGGTATTTGGCATTTTACAAAACGTTAAAAAAAACTACTTTTCAAGCAATCATATGTTAAATCATGTGATATGCAGATGTATCTTTTGACAAATACAACCAATGCCGATAAAATAATTAAAACAAAATAGTTGCAATCTATATTACTAAAGTGCAGATTTTATTTGAATCTATGATTACTGAGCATTGCGTGATATCTACAGCACGCAGAGGGCTGACATTTTGAATTTAGTAGCTCCTGTGCTGGAATTTTTAATTTTTGGTAAAAAAAATGATATTAGGGATGAACAACCTAGTCATCAAATTATTGGCTAAGGCCAGCGGCATATTGATAAAGAATAAAAAATTATATTTTAAAAACGTGATTTAATATGTAATATTATATAAAATTAATTATAATTAAAACTTCAACACTTTGATTTTCATTTATTGTGTTTCTTGTATTTGTAGGTGGAATATTAGTATTATTTTATCTATGTTAGAGTGGTATAAAATTAAGAATGTTCACTGTTTTTCTCATACTATACCAATTATAATTATCACATTAGTTATTTGTTCTTCTTAAATCGACAACCTGAAGTTTGGTTTGACGGGATTTATATCCATCCGTAGCTGGGCGTGCCCTCAGCCCTTTTACTGGTTAGTGTTGCCCGCACCATCTGGTAGAAACCACATGTACTAGGGGAGTGCAGAAAGTTTGGTGGCTATCCGTTGCCTTCCACATTGAACGTCTATGAGCCAGCGTTAAAGAGTTATCAATTTTGGCGGGAAAGGTATTTTCACATAGCTTCCAGGGTTCTTTTACATGCCACAATCAACATGGGACCGACGGCTTTACTTCCCCTCCACAGGAAGCTGTGCAAAGGATTTTTATCGCTCAAGAAAAATCCGTGGACCTCGACTGGGTTTTAACCCTCGAAAATCGGGCCAAGAGGCGAGCACTTTACCCCAAGACCCCCGAGGTCAACATTAATTATTTAAATGTTAATAATTAAATTAACATATTGTTAATAATGATATTAGATCATCTTAGATACAATTCTAATAAAATTGTATAACTTATGCTACCTAACATAATTACTAAATTATTAAAATAGTGTTAACTTTTTAATTTACTCTTAGTTTTAATTGCAATTTTTATAAAATTAATGATATTCATACATTAAAAAACTAATGTATAAACCCTTACGAATTAATCATCCTCTTTTTAAAATAATAATTGATTATGATCTAGTGCGCTGATTTATCGATCTTAACCTTTGATTTAGCCACCATTTTTTTTACAGTATTAAAGGGTCTTGTGTTAATATGCCGGTAGGATCCTTTGAGTAGCAATTAATCAGATAGGATACGATCGGTTTATACTGTACATACATCAAACCATCAGAGCAGTCACGCTGTTGCCAACCGGACTACCATTTAAAAAACAACTAAATGTTTGGAGTCGATGACCGCCCCAGTCTGGCGGTGATCAATTCCCCTACTTCAATTCAGAATATCTCTAGGTTGAGATTCCTATTCTTCTTTTTTATATTCCTTTTTGATTTCTTCTTCGTCTGCTGCTTCTCCTCCGCTTCTATCTTTTACTGTTTCCCCCCTTCTCCTTAAAGTTACTGTTACGTTCATCGACCGTCCTTTACCGTATTCCGGCGGTGTCAGCAATAGTTGCCAACATACGCTCTTTGGCGCTAGATCAGGTGTTTCTGACCTACTAACAGTTTTGATCCCTGTACATTATGTAAATTTTTATTTTCCGACAAGAATGAAAATTGATTAATCTTATCAGACAACGAATGATTTTGGAGGAAAACTTTAGCTCTATATTAAAACAAAAGCGTTAAAAACCAATATTTTTATTAAATTTTGGACGTCACCTAAAAGTATTAATTCACTTATAATAATGAATATATTTCCGTCTCTTTTAGACATTTTTTTCAACATATTTCTTTGTAAATATAAATACAAGTAAGTTTATATTTTGATCGTTTTATCCCATATATTAGCTCTGTTGTAAACATCCCTTTTTCTCAATTAATACAAAGACTACAGCGATGAATAAGATAGCTGTGGATAGTATTTTTTTTACCGACTTCTAACATAGCATACTCAGTTAACGTTAAAACACATTGTTTGTTTAAAATATAAGTTAAAAGAAAAATCTAACAATATTTTTGTATCAATTACAGAAAATAAACTCTCTTTACTATTTTGTGTATTACACTTCGCTGAGTATTTAATTTCAACAACCCAACAAAAGACTACTGGCTTAACCTAAGGCAGCATTCATATTATTACACACACAACGTTAGCAATAGGAATGGCACTACCTAAGCTTGCGAATATGATAACCACACTATCCCATTAAACCAAGCCGAACTAATTCATTGAGGAGTAACGCAGAATTATAAGCCTAACATTTATAAACTAATTCAACCTAAGGCAATACTCCTATTACTACACAGACAAACTTAGCGTTAGTAACCAAGCAACCCATACTCGCAAACAAATCTCTTGTGGAATAATCCTCTTCGGTGGCCGCATGGTCTAAGGTGCTGCTATCGCAATAGACTAGACTGCTGATAATGGGGATATCGTGGTTCGATTCTGGTTGGGTGTAGGCCTACTTAAGTTTTTTCCCTAAGTGATTTCCCCCTGATTCTCCACGTAAATGGGGGTACATTTCCTCGAAATAAAACCTTTCTAATCCCTGACACATTAACGTAATTATTACTTAAGTGTACTACTCGAATGGGTAGTACGCCTAAGACGCGGTGCTAAATAACATTAAAACACAGTGTAATGGCGGTAGGAAGGAAGAGTTAGAACAACTATAATGGTGTCTAGCTTAACATGAATATTTAATATTATTTCTGCTATAATTATTACTAAGCCATCGGTAACTGTCAATAGTGAAATCTGCAGAACATATTATGCCTATTTCACGAATGAATATATGTAATAATTTTAATAACAGTTGTATTTATGTCATCTAACTTCTTATGATCTCCCTGCTGTATCTACAAATATACTCCATTCACGGTAGGAATCACTCTCTGAAAGGTCTTTTTTCCTACCAATATCCTACTATATAATAGATTTCTGGTAAGGATAAAGGCCTTTCAGAGAACAATTCCTACGATGAACGGACTTTAGTAAACTATTTTAAGCACCTTCACCTGAGGTCAAAAGAAGTTCCTCAAGCCCGCACCTACTCGGAAGTGTTTTGACGCGAATAGGGTTGCTACCACCCGAAACAAAACTGTCTGATAAAATCAACATTTAAAATTATTATTATTATTAGCACCGCGTCTTACTACCCGTTCGGCTTGTACGCACTTACGCTAATGTTGTAATGGTAGGGTGATTGTGAGATGAAATGAAGGACCTACAGTTTAACGTGGAATCCGAACCACGGTGGAGGCCTGGCATAACATTTAAAAAACCCACACTCCCGTATTTAATTCGTGGTATTGATCGATGTTTTGGTTTATATATATCTGGTAGCTTAATTAGACCGCGTCTTTTACTTACCGTTTTGGCTGTACCAGTCAACCCTCCTCGTTAGTGTAGTTAGCTAACGCGCTAACTTAGTGTTGAGCTAGACTAGCGAGCATGGGTAGATTGAGGTTCGAGTTTATCTCGGGTGAACTGGGGTAGTTTTCCTAAATAGTTTTCCACTCTCCCTACACGCAAATGCGCGTTCACTTAATCTATATTCAACCTTCTTGATTCCTAGCCCATTAGCGTAATTAGTACTTTATACATATAAGCCGAACGGGTAGTAAGATGCGGTGCTAAGTATTATACCAGAACATTTAAACAAATGGGGTAAAAATGAGGAAGGTAGAGTTTGAAGCCAATATACTGGAAAATTCGTGAAGGGAGCATGGGAAACTATTTAGGAAAAACCATCTCTAATAGGCTTGACTGGGATGGATTCAAACCCCTGACTCCCCGTCACCGCAGAACAGACCATGCGAATACCGATGACGCTTTCTGGCAGTTGAAAAGCTACTAAATCCCTTCCCCTACTGTATCCATCCGCCTTAAAAATATGTTTTGTCTCTTGGACAAGTGATGTCAATTGACGTCACCAGTCAACGTGACAACATATTTGTGAGGCGGACTAATACAGAACAGTTTTTATTTTTAACTTTTCAATTGTCAACTACTGTGAACCGGCCATATACACAAATATAAGCTCTCGGAAATTATTCGTTATTTGTTTTAATAAAATATAATTAAAAACACTGATACTTTATTTAAAACAAAACATGCATTTAGACCAAGCGTGTCAAATTCTTTTGATCATAACTTTATAAGGACCACATTGAACATTAAAAATACTGAGGGGACACACTTAAAAAAAATCTGTATTGTAATGGTTTTAAATAAAAATAACTCCCAATTTATTATCTTACTATTACAGAAAGAAAAGTACGTCACCTGTATAAAACCATAAGCTTAACTTTTTTTTACCAATAATTTGAAACCTTATGGTTGCAACAATGGTTTTACTGTCAGGCATGAAATATTATGTCAAAAGTTATTTCCATGAGTGTTTCTGTGAGACAAAATCTCTCGGGCTTTTGGTTTAATTTCATGTGAGAAAACAACTGTTAGAATACGTTTATGATTCCAATCATTGCACATATTTGGTGGTCAAATTTGTCAATTGTTGGCAACTGGTCCATGTCTATTATTATTATTATTATTATTATTATTATTATTAGCACCACGTCTTACTACCCGTTCGGGTTATACGCACTTACGCTAATGTGTAATGGTAGGGTGATTGTGAGATGAAATGGAGGACCTACAGCTTAACGTGGAATCCGAACCACGGTGGAGGCCTGGCATTCCCCACATTCACAAGATGTCTTGTCAGAGGTGAAGGAAGGGTTTGGTAATCAGATAAATCTTTGCCAGGGCCAAGGATTTAACCCCGGCCGCCAGCACAGAAGTCTGACACCTTACCCCTAGACCGCCAGGTCACCATGGTCCATGTCGAAGAAAGCGTACAAGTTTGGTACACCAACCTCATATGCTATATCTATACAAATTTTGCCAAATTTCCAAAGATCACATTCTAAAACGTATTTCCTCGACGTTATGTAAAAATTAAATTGAGGGTCGAATTGCATGATGGTTCGACATCAGGATCGTGGTAGGCACAGAATCGCGTATAGGGCCGCGAGTTTTACACGTCTGATCTAGATAATTTCTTTCTGGACAAAACCCACATGATTAGTGTTCACTTGGTCAGATTGGGGCATATTACAACGTCGAGACAGTTGTGGGGTCAAAATTTTCCGATCCGTCCAACTGAGCGCGGGCACTGCCAGGTAGTCTGCGATCGTCGTACACGTGAGAAAGAAGGTAGTGGTTTTGTGCGTGTATATATGCCTGTCTATAAGCATATTTAGGCCTACATTAAAGGGAAAGTTATGATGAAGGTAGAATTTAAAAATTAGTGCATCCACATTTACATGAAGGGAGTCCATTAATGGCTTTAAAAAAAACACCCGGCTGGATTTCGAATCTCTCTCTTTCACCGACAAATTAAACAGGATAGAATTGACGTATTTGTCCGCGTGCTCACTGGTCAGTGTTTCTCGCCAATCTTCGGCGTCTAAAAAGCTAAATAAAAATGTCCCTCTCAAAAAGATAAAACATCCCCTCCAACGTGGGTGCGGTAGGTATATTTGTAGCTGTGTTGTTGGCAACTCGTGAAGGAAGGAGTATGAGGGGAAGAAGAAGGCTCGTCATCTTCTTGCCGTGACTCGGTCAACGTGTTGGAGCCGCCAGTTTGGTTGTGTGGAGTTCGTTGACCCGTCGTTCCTCTTGTCTCACGAGTTGTGGAGGCCCCTCCCTCCCTGAGGCAGTGGGACTAACTCTACCAACAACCCAGCCTTTACCTAGAGACGCACAGTTACCGTTACTTGACCACGATGTTGGTTGGTGGAGGAGACACCGTTACCTTCAACCCGCTACCTCCAGCTCGCTACAACAGCGCGTGCGTGATATCGACGGATCGCGCGGGAAAAATTACACCCCCCTCTTTTCTCGTATTCTAACCTACCTTATCGTCACACTACAGTCCGATTCAGATAGAAAGGTACTTTTTGGACAGTTATAAAAGTAACTCTTTTTTTTTCATATATGGATGAGTCAAGCTATGTTATTTGCACCTGTCACCTTTGATAGATCATATCAATATCTAAATAATAGTACTAATAATACAGGAAAATGTTATCAATGTCGACCGAAAAAAAAGTTTGATATTTTAAACAGTTTCTTCTTACCAAATCTTACTATACTTTATTTGAGATGTTCCATTGGTTGTTTTCACGTGCTGCAACCCCACACCCCCTTCACCAAATTACTCATGAAGGAGAGCTAGACTACAAGTCTTGGATACTATGGTTCGACTCCGGATGATACCCATTTTTTTAAAATGTTTGCAGCACGTTAGCCGCATACTTACGTTAATGGGGTAGGTGTGGGGGAGGTAACTGGTAGAATTTTAAAGGAAATGTTCCCGCATTCGCGTGTAGGAAAAATGGAAAACCATTTTGTAAAGGAGGGATGATGACTTGAGCACATCCGACCGGGATTAGAGCTACGGCATCCCCATCACCGGAACCTAGGTTTCACCTTAGCCCACTTGCCCAGTTATAATTTAATTTTGATTGAGGGTTACTTGATACCAGGAAAGGATGTGAAGTATCCCCATATACTGCCCCAGGTTAAGTTAATTTTCAGTCGTGGTCTGGTGATAGCCTTGGTTAACAGTTGTAGTAACAGGTTAGTATGGTTGACCAAAAGTCCATGAGACCTGGGTTCGATCCTGAGTGAAGGTGATGGGAATATATACAATTTGTTCTGCTATCCGGCTTGTAAATATCTGGGACTAGGTTGAAGTGCATAGCTATAAATTAAACTAGCTTGTGATTTGTATGTTAGTATAATCTCTAGGTCTTTAAATGTAATTTATTTAGATATCTTTTCTCACAGCAGTATCATATATCATGGCCAGTCTTATTGACAAAGGTTAATCAGAACATAGGTATTTTTCTTCTAAACACTTTCTCTTCCCTTTTTAGAGTGAGCCCTCTTCTTGCTTTTCGGGTCAAAGCTTATTTTATTAACAAATCATTTGATCAACATTACCGGTTAATTTGTTTTGCTACTAGTTTTTTTTAAATATATTTTTATCTTCACTGAACTCTCACCAAAGACCTCCTGAACTCCGGGAAATTCGAACCACAAAACGTGAGGTTCTATTAACATTTAATCCCAATACTGTTTAATTCTATTTATTTACTTAATCTTAAATAAATAAATAAAATTAAAGGTTTTGTAATGGTGTTATTTTTGCTCGTCAAATATGCTAACAAGTTTCTATATCTAGAAAAATTTGCGACAGTATAAAATCTGTACTACCTTTGCAACTAAACAAGTATCACAAAATATATATTTATAAAATTATTTTTCTAATACCAAAACTTACCGAATGTTATCGACCCTAAAATCTCCTTTCTTAAAAAATTGAAGCAGAATTTAAAACATTATTTGTCTATAAAGGCCATTCAAAAAAATACAATCTTCAACATAGTAATAATATTGCCGATGCATATGCAAAAAACAACGGATATCTTATATTCTTTGAGTAGGGTTGTAATTGTCTAAGGCGTTACTCTCGTGATAGATGAGAAAGCTGATGACAGTTAGATCGGAGGTGGTTTTCCACTCTTCCTTCACGCAAATGCGGTTACACTTCCTTTAAATTCAACCTTCCTCGTCCCTAGTTCAGAGTAATTAGTAGTCCTACATATACGTACAACCTGAACAAGTAGAAAGACATGTTGCGAAATAAATAAATATTGGGCTATAACCAGAAATATATTTTTGTGTGAGGGTCCTAGATTAAAAATTAAATCCTTCTTGTCTTTCTTGAAGCAATTTAAAGTTTAAAAAAAATTAAGCTTGTAGACGTACATTTTAGGACTATAATACAACATTCTAAGCTACTAGTCTATATGTTCATAAGAAGCACAAAATACAGTTTTAATAATACTTTCGGTGCTGCCCTGCCCATGAATGTTTTATTTGTACACCTCAAATATCGACAAACGATCTATGATCTAAGTTAGAGCTAACAAACGTGCCTAATTTCACACAAAAAAGTTCGTATTTTCAATACATGGTCGTATCAAGGATTATTTTTTTTCCAAAAAAGGTCAACACTTGAAAAAAAACACCAAGTTCTTCACCGAGTCTTACTACCCGTTCGGGCTATTCGTTAATATACACTAGTGGGTTAGGGATGAGAGTAAAGTTGAGTTTAAAATAGATATACACTCAAGTTCGTGAAAATAGAGAAAGAAACTGTTTTTGGAAAAAAATATCCTCACAACATTTGGCCGGAGTTCGAGCCCCGACCTGCCTGTCACAGACAATCCAGTTTGCTGCGAGTGCGATGCCTAGACAACGCAATCACTGACATAGATGGAAGCAATTGTCAGGGCGGTAGTGGGAGGGATTGAAACAAACTAAAATAGAAATATTTACAAAAGCTGTACATATTTATTTAAAATAAAGTTAACACGTTCTCCCAAAAGGAAAGTGTTGGTGCAGTTATTTAATATTGAAATATATGGACTCAAACATAAAAAAAAAAATTATAGTACAAATTGATGACACTATTTAAAATATTGATGTCGCCAGATTTATTCACTAACAATATTCATAAAAATTGTAATGAATCAACATTAGGGTGCGGTGGAAGGGGACCTGAGAAAAGTCCAGTGTTTTTATCATTTTTAATAGCAAGATATTTTTTGTTTAAAATAAATAAAATATCTCCATTGAGCATACCGGCATTAGACGAGTAACTTTTTAAATGAGAAGAAAAGGTTGTCATTAATTTCTAGGATATCCTTGACAGGTATTCAACAACTGTTATTAGTTTTGATACAACAGCTGCAAAAACACTGGATTTTTCTTGTATCCCCTCCCACCCTACTCTAATATAATTTTAATTCTCCATGTCAACCTATATTATTATTGTATTATTATTATTCATTTTAAATCCCTGAAGTCTAGGCCATCTTCCGGAACTATTTTATTAAACTGTAGCTGATATTTATAATCAATATAAATTTTTCATTTCAAGGTTTGAAACATCACCATTGTACAATTAGCTTCAACTTATGATTATTTTTCAGCAGAAAAGCTTCGTTATTTTTTTTATCGTTCGTAGTATAAGTTAGGCCCCGCTCCACGTGTACGGGGTTGAACGACCTGCGAGTCCTTGCAAGGACAGCACAGTAGCTGTGAAATTGTGAGTGTGTGTGAGTTTGCGCGCGCACTCAGCGCTGCCTGGATTACTGAACAGAGTGAATCGCAACTAATGCGCGTCACTGCTCACAGATGGCAGCACAAGGTAATAGTGGGAACAAAGAAATACCGGAACACTAAATGACAGAAAAGTTAATAAAACTAATCAAGTTTTTACGTAAAGTCAAGTGATCATCAGCTGTCCGAAAGAAAAAATAATTGATAACATAACAAAATGATCTCAATGTTAACCGCAAAAAAAACACGCTATGTTTTTAAAAAATTATATCGTAATCTTCACAAAAAAACTGAATAAAATGACATCGCGCATGTCTTTACCGAAGAAATAGTACTATTTTTTCACCTAGCTGATAGATTATTCCATGTAACGTGTTCTCTTGGAAGCTGACTTAGAATGTTCTATAATAACGTAGTTACATGACTTTACGTAAGAGGTTAACTAATTTTTTTTATGTCAGATATTGTTCTCTTTACAGTGGTCATACTATATATATACGTCAGTCTCGCAATATATGTCAAAGTTTACAAAAATACGCCCTAGGTCCTTGATCCATTGCTTAGGGTTTTAAATTCAAATCAATTCAGATGAGCGATTAAACGCTAAGCCTTTTGATAGGCTACCATATCTGTAAAGTATAACCAGATTAAAAAAACCTACTTACATATTTCGTTTGGCCTAGATTCAAAGAATATCCCTGCCAAATTTGGTCAAAATTGGTTCATGGATTTGACAGTTATCGTGGAACAAACAGACAGACGAAATGCCAAATAGTCAGCTTAAAACAGGGCTCGCTCAAAGAATAAAGAATAAAAAGGTTGCATTTTGTTGCCTTCTTTGATTTGGGAGGTTATTTCAAAATTGCTTCGTCATGGTTTGAGCGCTAAAAGGTTACTCTCAATAAAATCGAACTAGAATCCCGATTTGTATTTTCTTATTGAAATATTTGACTTGCGATTTTAAAAAACAGATATCATAGTATGACTTAAAAATTAACTTATTACACATATTCAACACTAGCGCATGAGTATGTTTTCACTAAATTGGATAGCAATACAAACAAATCTACAAATCTATTTCTAAACATCACCCAGGATTGAACAAGTATCTAGACTAATTTTTTTACAGGAAATACACAAGTGTCTTAGAGTATGGAGTTCCCTATAAAATAATATCTAAGCTTCAAGCATATACAGTTTCTGTAAAACAATTAAGCTAGTAAAAAATGTAATTTAGAATCCTTAGTTATAGCTGATTGATCAACTCGTTATTTTTTTACGATGAAACCCGGTCTATTCGGCTTGATAACCGCTTCAGACAGGTAGCGCCTTAAGCTTTGCTAAACGCAACTTATCATTCTTTTGTGTTGCGATGTAGCCTAAACGGGATATCTCACGGCGTTCTTTGGAACTGCGGCTGGCAATTTACACCAAGGATCTTAAAAAAAACTGATTTTTAGAGGAAGCCTAGTCTCACCAACCAACATTGATTGAAAGACACTAAACTTTGACATTCTAAAAACATGTTTTATTTGATTTATAGTATTAATCAAAAATAATATCAAATGTTTTCCAAAAGACTTTCTTGGGTACTAATATATTTCTTTTTTACATTATTGATGTAAATGAACAAAGAATACAAATATATTTATAACATTTTTGTTCACACCATTGTGGCAAGTTGAGTTTCCAGTTTTTAAATAACGGGCTTCCTATGAAAATCAGATCTTACCACCCAAACATTCACATAATGGCAAAGATATTATATTTTGACTGTTTTTCTGTTTCTACTTTGATTGACCTTCCGTGTCCAAGACCTTTGAATACCTTTTTTTTATATTTAGTTCAAATCCAGGCTTTATATATCAATTAGTTTTTTTTATGGTAGCTCACTTGATGGTGACTTCTAGACGCTTGCCTAGGCTGTATGGAATGAATCTACATAAACAGTGATCATTCTTCTGGTTTGTTCCTCGGAACCGGCCACCTTCACACTCAAGTGGGAGGAATTTGATAAATTAAAGGTCATGACTCATTATATCATTAGTATTTTATTGTGTTTGTGATGATAGAGGTTCGAATTGGGTATTACAAATATATAGTCAGTATGTAATATACCATTTTCAATAACATTCAGTGTAAAGTACTTGTCCAGGTAATACATATATATGCTAATTACTCTCGTGTGGTAGGGATGAAGAAAGAAGCGTTGTAGAGGTAATTTACCTGCATATGCGTGGAAGGAAAGTAGGAAAACATTTAGGAAAAAATACACTTAGTAGACCCTACTGGTATTTGATCACCGATCTTCCAGAGTTCAGCAGGCCAGTATAACCTGAGAGGGACGCCTTAGACCATTCGTCCACTGAAGCGAGTCTGTATTTACTTATTCTGTAATATCTGGCGTAAACCTTTATAGTAAAAACTAATCAAGGGATTTCTCCACACATGTTAAACCATTAATATTATTTTCACATACCATTTTTTTTACCGCGTCTCCCTATTTGTTAGGGCTATACGCATGTGTACTTATTACTATAATATGTTTGAGCTAACGAAGGTTGAATCTAGAGGAAGTGTACCCTCATCTAAGTGGAGGAATAATGGTAACGCATTTAGGAAAAAACACCCTCAGAACACCCAGCCGAGATTCTAACCTCGATCTCCCTATCATTGGCAGTCCAATCTGTTGTGAGGTTGACGCCTTAAGAGCTATATTACGGGTGGTATGCAAGAATTAGTCTGAGTACAGTAGCCCCATGGCTTCTTTGGCGCTGACTGACAGCTCACAGTTGACAGCTGACGGCTTTGGAAAGTTACCAGACCAAATTATGTACCCCAACGCCAAACTATATGATCTGCAAAAACATGTGTTTAGCAGCTGTTACTTCTGACAGCCAAAATTTAGGTATATACCTAAATGTTGACTGTCAGAAGTCAGCTGTAAGCTGTCACTCAGCACCAAAGAAGCCATGGGGCTACTGTAGCTGCTCAGTGAGCCACTGATGTAAGCAGCGCGTTAATATGAGTAGATGCTGAGTAACCGTAAAGTGAGGTTGGGATTACACTAACACGCTACTCTCGCTATGACGTAATTTCTTTGGAATACTTCTGCGCAACTCGTTTTGACAGGAGAATCAATTACTCACTCTACCACTGAGTGTCAGACTCGTTCTTGCATACGACCCTATGTGACCACCGAAGCGTGTCGTATTCATTTCTAAATTTTACACGCTCTCCGGGGTGAGTTTCCACACTGTGAATTTTACTGTAAATTTCTTCCGTTATTCAGGTGAGTGCTAGTGAATTTAATTTAATTTAACCTTCATCGTTCTTTGCTCTTTGATCGGTATAAGCTGCGGATACCCTCAAGTGTCACTAAGAGAGCTGTTTTAAGGCTGCGCCTACCACGTTTGATTTTTTTTTTTTTTGTGGTAAGATATTGCTCTTTCTAAATTTAACAGCTCATAGTCTGCAAAAAAAAATTGTTAGGAAGATTTTCATTGCTACACAAAGAAGATTCACGCATCTATTGAATTTTAAGGGCTTTGGCAGAAAAACTTTAATAAACACGCTAAAGTGGTTGATATAAACATGAAAATTACGCGGAAGATGTCTAACAAAATTATTTTTAGAATTATGAATCATAAATTTCACGTAACACCATTATGTTCCTATTAAAAATAAACACAATCTAACACCTAAACCCTTCCTGGTAAATCAACCGCGTCCTCGTGTATCACTTTGAAATGAAGAGGTTTGATTTTGTTTGAAAATAGATGTTAATTGCTCCTCCTAATTGAATGGAAATATAGGCCTACTCATGTTGAGATATTGACTATGGAAATGCTAGATATTAAGTTTGAAAAACCCCAAAAAGAACCTCAATAATTATCCAAGGATTGTATGTTGTGAACCTATTAAAAACCTACTGTATTCATTTAAAAAAAAGGCTGTGTATATGTTTCTAACCAATAATTGATCTCAGAACTACCATGTTTCGCATGAAACATCTTTTAAAATGAGTTAATATCCCCCATTTTTAAGGGGTTTTTTTTGCCTCTTTTAATCTTATGTTGACATGTTGAATCCTTTCATCTCCAGTTTGGTGTAAGCCATATTTTGAAATAACAAATCCCTTCTTAAATAACGAGGTAGATATATCTGGACGTTTGCAAAGTGTTTTGGCTCTCCGTTTGACGGCTCCCCTTAAGTTTGAGCCACCTTAATAAATAAAGGTTATTTGTATCTGAGATAGTTTTATGATAAAGAAAAGTGAACGATATTTGTCAACTGATGAAGTAGTTTTCCTCGCATTCACGTGATAGTATAGTCGGATTGTTCCAGATAATCCTAGTTTAGTATCCTAAAGTTTCTAAAGAAACGTTTCATGTTTCAAGTGTTTATAAACAAAGTTATATATTGAATAACAGTATCTTTTTACAAGTAGCGTCAATTTCTGCCTCTCTATATTTATTTATTGTATTCTTTAAAAGGTTCTTTCCATGGTGATCTGACTATAGACCTAAACTCCTCCCCTGCCTCTTACCCCCTTTCCTTTCAATCCGGCACTCCACCATTCTCGCGGCGTTTTCCACCATTCCTCTTCTTGGACAGTCTCCTAGAGAATGCCTTTACATTCCAAGTCTTTATTTCTTCTTTCTCCGTTCTTGAGCCACCCCAAATATGCCTTTCTATCTTCCTCACTAATTTCAGATAAGTTAAACTTTTCTGCACTTTTTTTAATCATCGTTACTATGACCTAAAAGTTGTTAGATATACAAGCAAATATATTCTTATGATTATCTTATATACCTTAAAATTTAAAAAAAAAAATGTTTTACAATATCGTAGGTGACCTGGCGGTCTAGGGGTAAGGTGTCAGACTTCTATGCTGGCGGCCGGGGTTCAATCCTCGGTCCCGGCATATATTTATCTGATTACCAAACCCTTCCTTCACCTCTGACAATACATCTTGTGAATGTGGGGAATGCCAGGCCTCCACCGTGGTTCGGATTCTACGTTAAACTGTAGGTTCTTCATTTCATCTCACAATCACCCTACCATTACACATTAGCGTAAGTGCGTATAACCCGAACGGGTAGTAAGACGCGGTGCTAATAATAATAATAATAATAATAATAATAATAATAATAATTTACAATATCAAATTGTGCTCTAAAAGATCAAAAGATACTATAACAATACCAAAATATGCTTTTAAATACTAGAATACTCTCATTACTTTCTATTTTTTTCTATAGACAATAATGTATGTACTATATATTATTTATTTATGCATATGTGTGTGTCTCTTCTTTCTTCATGGAAATATTATTTTTGCAATCTGTACTCTAATTTGCTCGATCTATTTATGTGGACCAATATCTTTACGGTGCATGTAATGTCTGAGGCATTATTACTTTTAACTTTCTTTGTGGCAGCCACTTCCTATAATAATACTAATAATAATATGTTTTGTTTTCAGGTGAGTGGGGCAGAGGGAACGTATGACGGTGGGCTATTTACATTCATGTAAGGTAAATTTGACTCTAATTCTAGTTGAATTTACCTCAATATATCAATTTACTATCTATTTTTATAGTATAATCGAATTATGTTTAGGTAATATTTTGTCTATAATTTACTCGTATATTAATATATTAATCAATTCATTCATTAAAATATTTGTTCAAACGTTCAACAGAAAGAGACCTTTTTTCCGATGTTCAAGTTTCTCGTTAACTTTTAAGAAATTGCGTCTATGGGTTTATCTATAAACAATATTGCGTTAGCATATTTCACAATTTTTGGCTCAAACTTACTTTTCACAAAAAGGAAAGAGGAAAGAATAAAAAGACGATGGCTTATTTTTCTTCATTAAAAAATAGCGAACTGTGATTTTTTCTCTCTCTTTTCTCTCTCTTTTTTCTCTCTTTGTTACTTTCAAGCCGTAGAACGAACGCCTTCATTTCTCTCCATTCAGATACACTCTAGCTTTCTCTATACTTGTCGCCGGGGGCGCTAGTGTACTCTTAGAAAGCTACACACAAAGTTCCGGGCTCATTTGCTTTCCTTCCTCCTTTATTTTTTACTTGTTGTTCTTCGATTGCTCCGTTCTCTTTTTTGTCCCCTATGTCCTTATCATGTTTCGCTGACTTAATAAGCAAAGCAAACTAACACTTTAAATAACTTTAGATGATTTCTATAATCATCTTTTTGGAAACTATCAAATATAACTTATATTGATTTCTATAAACATGTTTTATATAACTTAGCAGATGGATTTGTTTTAATGTTACGCTTTGGAGCAAATGTATTAAAAAATTATCTAAAATCCCTTTAGTGCTAAATGTTTAGGTAACAGACGCTATTAGCCACACCGATGGGCAGGCAGGCAAAGTCGTTTGCCTTGTCTAGTGTGTTATATTTGTAATGCGTACGGTGAGATTCGAATCCCGGTCAGGTGTACTTAGCTGTTTTTTTCTTAAAATGTGTCCCACTCTTCAGGTACGCAAATGTTTGTACACTACATCTAATTTCTATCTTCCTCATTCCTATTATATATGCAGATAGCCCGGATGGGTAGTAAGACGTGCTACACAAAAAAATACACACAAGCTATAAGTCATTGAATTATTTTTTATTTATCTCAATTATAGGTATGTGATAAAAGGCATACGTTTGATTAAATATATCAGTGCTGGCTAAAAGATGACAAAAAAATACCACCACCACCTTAATAGAAACCTTTCGGGATCGAACCTTGGTCCTCCGAATAAAAATCAGAAACCATTTATAAATTTTCAAAAATCAACATTTAGTAAACTGCCCTTTAATTTATTTTTTCTCCTTAAAACAAATATACATTAAGATTACACTTCCGTAATTGTTTTTTCCGCTGTGTCTCAGTAATCGTTCGGGCTATACGTATAGATTAATTACACTAGTGTTATAGGAATGAGAAATATACAGTTTTAGAGGAAATGTAACGATATTAGCATGAAGGTATAGTTGGAAACTATTTAGGAAAAATACATCCTGCCAATGTTCGAACTCTGACCTTTTCGTCATTGGCAAACCAGACTAGATTAAAGATACAAGGAAACAAGTGGGAAAGTCTTACTACACATGTTTGTCTTAGGACAACCATTTTAATATATAAAACCACCCCAAGATCTCAAGGAATATAATAATTTTTTTAAATTTAATTTTAATATTAAATAAACCGTTTTTAAGCTTAATCTAAGATATATTATAAAGGTCTCATTATTTTATAATAAATGGCAGCAATGCACTTTGTTTTCCCCTATACCTTTCAGATGAGTCTGCGTGCACACCGGTGCATATTATACCGCTTCTTGAGCTAGAGAGGGAAATGGCGGAGAGGAAAAATTTGGAAGAGGAACGAAGCTTCTGTGTACTCTTATAATAATTCCGTGATTAGAATGCAAACATTGTCATTGTTTTGGTTTCACAACTGTTTGAAATGCCAGCGAGACGGTAAGGTGGCCTCTTATGAAATTGATGTCAGCTGATGGACACGATAGCTAACTATTATATTTTGGTAAAGATATTATCTATTGTTTATTTCTTATGTGCAAACTCAAGTGTTTGATTAAGCTGTAAGCATTTATGATAGCCAAACGCCTATAAGAATATGCTCACAGTAGAAGCAAAGGAACGACCTTATCTTCGCCGTGTATTTTGGAAAGAAGCTCTTCAGGTGTCTAGATTTGGTGAAACTTTGATTCGAAATATTCCCTTTCTCATTAATGCTTTAAATAATTTTTGATACACCTTTTGGATTAAAAGTTATTTGCAGAGGAGATCCACAAAACTTTCAAGATTTAAAAGATTTTTTTTTTATCATTTGGGAAGGCTGAGGTAGATAATTTAAAGTAAATACTCCAACACAAACGTAAACAGGAGTGTGAAATCCACAGTGACAAGTCGCACGTAAGAGAATCACTCCTTCTAGTTCATACGACTGAGATTCAAACCTCGGACCTCTCCGTCATAAATATATCAATCCATTGTGATAGTGATGCCTTTTAAGGTGGGAGTGTATGTAATGCGAGAAAAGGGATGTGTTTTTGCAGTTTTTATATAATTTTTAGTTTTGCCAAAATAAATAAAATATAGAGTGTATTTTTCTTCACATGGTGACAACAGCTGTTGTTGAATATATGTCACGAGCAGAGCGGCATTAAATGAGAAACTTTTTAAATGGAGATAAGAACTGGTCATTAAATTCCTGAACAGCCTTGACAGATATTCAATAACTGTTGAGGTCACAATGTCAGGAAAATTAAACTCTATTTTTATACTGGAGAATTATTTAATTATATTTTAAACCAAAAACTGTTTATTATAAAAACTGAATAAAAAACCCTTGGCCTTTTCTCGCGTAATCTCCCACCCTACCTTAATCCGTGTTAAAATCCATATAAAAATATATGTTCAGGCCTGTCTATTATCTGCTCTTGTACTGTACTCTGATTTATTTGTTGGTTACACGAAATAAATATTGAGCATTATTATCCATTCATGTACTTCCACGAGTGCAGCGCATTACATATCTTACCAAATGCATTGGTGGACACGTGGTCTAAATGTCAAAATAATTTATTATGATTTACTGATACCCGGGAAATCTGGGTTTGAATCCCGGTCACGTGCACTGAGGGTGGTTTTTCCTAAATAGTTATCCACTTTTCCTCAAAGCAAATGTGTGTACATCTCCTCAATAATTCTACCTTCTTCATCCCTATTCCATCATCGTAGTTGATATTTTCGGTGAATTACTAAAAAAATATATCTTTAGCCTCCCTTGAAACTCCCGCATGGACCGCGGCCGAGAATATGAATTGAAACTTCACATGTGTACGTAGCCTTCCCATTGTTAACAAGAGATAACCAACTTGGAAAGGAAGCCACGTCTGTCTCTGGGTTTTTAAACGTATGATAATGCGAAACTTTCTCTTTAGTAAGTTGCCGGCCTCCCTCCCTCCCCCTTACATCCCCCCTCCTATTCTTTTCATCGCCCTCTTCTATCTAACATGCTGGTTGAAACCGCTACTTCGCAA
The DNA here is from genome assembly GCA_902151425.1 of Timema shepardi. NCBI lineage: Eukaryota > Metazoa > Arthropoda > Insecta > Phasmatodea > Timematidae > Timema > Timema shepardi. The sequence continues at coordinate 324,931 of CABFVX010000153.1, read as the reverse complement.
CCACTCCTTGGATGAACAAAGTTAGGATGCCTTGGCTACATGTTGTTTCGAGTCACTCCAGGAGACGCTGATCTGCAACGACAGTGCTACTTTTATAACGATAACTTGGTTTAAAGAGCTGGTCTCACCCCACGGATAACGCGTAACTTGGATATACTACAAATCAAACCAGGTGTCGCATCGCAGTGCAATTCTCTGTAGTTATAAAACTAAAATAACTATTTCATTGATCCCAAATCATTGCTGTCAAGTGGAAGAGGGAGAAAATTTATCTTTGATATGATATCATTATTATTATTATTATTACCACGTCTTACTACCCGTTCGGATTATACGCACTTACACTAATGTGCAATGGTAGGGTGATTGCGAGATGAAAAGAAAGACCTACAGTTTAACGTGGAATCCGAACCACGGTGGAGGCCTGGCATTCCCCACATTCACAAGATGTCTTGTCAGAGGTGAAGGAAGGGTTTGGTAATCAGATAAAACT
>CABFVX010000153.1:301163-322503 GCA_902151425.1 Timema shepardi | reverse complement strand
ACCCGCCTCGGTGGCGTAGTTGGCTAACGCGCTTGTCGTGTTGAAGCTCGACTGCTGAGGACGGGGAGATCTAGGTTCGAATCTCGGTCGGGTGAACTGGGGAGGGGGGTTCCTAAATGGTTTTCCACTCTCCCTCCACGCAAATGCGGGTTCACTTCCTCTAATTCAACCTTCCCAAGTCCTAATCCATTAGAGTAATTAGTACTTAAAGCGTATAACCCGAACGGGTATTAAGACGTGGTGCTAAATATTATTATTATTATTACTATTATAATCATTAGTAATAAATAAATATATTACCTGGTAGTTCTTTAATCCATTTAAACCTGTTTGGTATGCGTCGAATAAGCTCATCCTTTCTTAAACGCGCTGTTTTCATCTTCGCTATAGCTCGTGTGTTCTTAGATCTCTCTCACCTTGTCACGTATGCACTGTCGTGTGCGCACTGAACGGGTATTTTTGACCGTGACTGTTAGTGGTCCTGTTATGATACACTGCCCATGATCGGAACCCACGACATAGCGGACATTTAAACACTTTTCCCTCTCGTTCCCCCTTACTTCAACACCTCTACAGGGCGAATAAACAGTGAGAAATATCCGACCACTCTCAACAAAATAAAAAGCGTTCCGATAAGGAAAGTCAGTCATAGTACTTTCTCAATAGAAAATAATATTTTAAACCAGTGAAATTATTTAGAATCATCAAGTATAGAGTCCCACGAACGCTTAAAAATATTCGATTTTTTCCCCCATTTTGGATTTACATTTGTACAGTATTATGTCCATCCGACACCTTAGCTCAGTTGGTCGCATGTCTGTTTACTGAGTAAAGCGTCCTGGGTTTGATTCCTGGCATGGCCGAAAAATATATCTAGTGAAATGTGAGTTTACCCTTTTCACAGTTAACCGCCGAGGACTGTATGTGGTGCCTTTTCTAGTCTTATGTTATATTATAAGGTATATGAAGCTAAGACAGGCTCTGCAAGCTGATAGTGGAAAATATATAGCTTGAATAAAAAACTGATCCAAGCCTTAGGCTGGAAACAGTAATGAATATAAACAAATTATATATCTATTAATGTTTATTGAATCTTCAGCCCTGACATAACTATAGGACAAATTTAACAACCAAGCCCATCAGTTTAACCCTTAACTGAATGAATGTATGTGTGTCATAAATATTGAATTTTAACAAGAAATTTTAATATTTTTAAAATTTTTATATTATATTTATGTTTCCACTTATGTTCTTCATTTTATCTAAAATTCCTATTCGAATTCGAGATTTGAAATTTGTAGGTTAAATAAAGACTCGTATTAATACAGTAGTGGATTATAGTCAACTCAAATTTAAAGTAATAACTTTATCTTATAAATTTCTTTAAAATGATTAAAACGTACTTAAGGGAAATGTATTAGCCTAATAGTCATTTTTAAACATAAACACGTCGATATTAAAATTACATTTAGTTTGTGAATACATTATTTTCCCTATAGCTGCCGATTCTTACAAATTATCCCAATTATTTTCTAAAATATTATATCTATGTGATCTTACAGCATCTTTGATTAGTTAACGATAAAATAACGATAAAAAAACACCAAGTGTTACGTTAATTTTATTTTTAAACACGCGTCTTACTAACTGTTCGGGTTATACGCTTAAGTATTAATTACGCCAATGATTTTAGGAATTTAGATAGCTATATTTATATGAAGTGTAGACCCTACCCACATTTTCGTGGAGGAAGAGTGGAAAACCATTTGAAAAAAAACCTACCGAGATTCGAATATTTATCTCTCTGTCATCGTCAGTCTAGTCTACTGCGAGATTAGTGCCTTAGATCATGTGGCCACCAAAGTGGGTTACGTTAATACTATACGTTGTTTGTTTTCCAGCACGGCTATCAATACTAGGCCCGGCATGCACCACATCATCCGTTATATTGTCTGTGAAGAAAATAAACGGGCATTTGGCTAACAACTCATCCTCCAGAATAAACTTATTGTTCCTAACAAATATTTGCAAAAATAATTAATAGGTTATATAAAAAATTATTCACCTTTTTATAACATTACGTTACCAACTAGCATAGTTTGGGATTTTCTTCTATTATTGAGTTTATTATTATTATTTAAAAAATAGACTAAACTAAAACCAGATTTCAATTAATTGATAATTACTAACTAATGTATCAAGAAAGTGTTGAGCTTCAGTATTTTCAAAAATAGATATAAATAAAATATAAATGCTATACAATTTTGTTTGGAAAAATTTGTTCTTTACAATAATATATTGGAAAAACAAAATTGTTTTTTAAAATTTGAGGTCATGTGCTCTTAATTTCTAGGTCATTGTATTGATTTGTTTAAGATATTTATAGATACCTAATATCAAAGAAAAATAGTTAAACTGTTAATGTGCAAAAGTACACTCTTAGCGTAAAAGAAAGCTTTACGACTTCAAATTGTAGTTTAATTCGTACACAATGATAATATAAATGAACGTAATTAATTACTAACCGTTATAATCATCAACGAATAAATTACTTTTTTTTTGTTTTTACTTGGGGTAAAGTACCCTAAATGTGGTAGTTTATGAGATTCTATTAATAAGACATTAGCCTATAATTCACACACTCAGCAATAACAGATTACACAACAATTGACAACATCTATTTTGGCTAATGAATGTTAGTAAAATACATTTTTAACGTCAAATTGTTAATTCAAGGGACATGTTGAATACTATACCTTAACCAAATGAGTTAAATTTAATCAAGAACTTTAAAACAGCTTTCGATAAAAATGTTATTTGTGGTTTGCAGCTTTAGGTAAAGCACCCTTAATTCAAACATTTTGTTTTAGTAAAAAAAAAAGTTAGCACACACCTATCATAATGTCAAAATCACTCTTATTTCGATCACAAGTTCGTTTATTTTCATCAATCTTATGAAAATTAATCTCAATACTAAATTGACGTTTGAAATGTTCTATTTTGACTCTTTTACACCGATAAATAGGGTAGTGTTTACAAAACCCAAATCATATCATTATTTCTATCATATCTGCACATGATAATCGTCGGTGGGAAATGCTTCTTCGATCGAAACAAAAGTAAATTATTTATTTATTTTTGAATATAGGTCAAAACAACTAAGAACTATATCACGTGCAATAAGTTTTACTTGTAATTGAGCAAAAACTATTGCGACTAAAGGCATAATTTGGGAACTATATATTATGAATGAGAGGAAATGTTTTCTCAAGGAATCTTCCCTCGCCCCACCGTTCCACCTCCGTTGCATACCATTTGTTAATTTCATTTTAATTGTATTAAAACGTTCAACCCCAATGTTATTAACGATTTATTCTAAGGGGGGTTGGAGGATAGTGGTTGAATATGAGTGTGACTGAGAAAGAAATATACACTATGTTTACGTTGAAAAGAAGCGAACTTAGCTTGCACGTTTCCACTATGGCTCATCTTATAAGATAGAGGCATAGTGTAAACTGTCAAGGAATGACTGCTACTTTTCAGGGTAAACGTAATGTACTTGTATTAACAAGGACAGGGTATGTGAACACAATAACCAATCACAGTGGGAAAACTACTCCTAGTGCGTCTAGCCTTCACTGACATTCCAGTCTTTAGTTATACTGACATCCCGCTCCGAGAGTCACTCGTGTTAAACTAACTTGCTGAATGACGGGAAGATCGGTATTCGAATCCCGGGCTGGTCTACTGAGGGCGGTTTTTCATAAATGGTTTCCCAGTCTCACTCCACACAAATGCTAGTATATTATCTCTTAAATGCTTCCTTCTTCATCCCTATATCATTAAAGTAATCATCATGCACGCGTATAAAGGAAGAGGTAGTAAGACGCAATCTTAACACTGAAGTTATACTGACGCCTTAAACTGTGTGACCGACCATACATTGATTTTAACTAACTCTAATGCGGGATTTCATCCTTTAAAGCTAGATTGAAATTGTACAGCCCTATTATACTACTATAAAGCCACACGGCTGACTAACTCACTCACTGACATTAATATTTACCCACTTCCAGATGAGCTAGAATCTTGAAATTTAGCAAACTTATAGCGTATAGCCTGTAACCGACGGTAAAACTCCTAAAAGTTAAAAAAAAACAATAACATTTAACCCCCCAAAAAATTCAAAATGTCGGAGCATCTTTAAAATCGGTGCAGACATTTCTTTGGAGGTCTCTTGCGGCTAAACGGTAAGACCTATCAAAAAAACGGCTCCAGAATTGCATTACCCCCAACGAGCAAAGACTGCTAAAATTTCTGTTCTCGCGCCCGTATCTGGGAATGTATGCTATCCGCAGAGCAGTTGCGTCTTGCGGTAAGTCTAGTTTGTTAGGGAATTACCGATACCGGATAAGAAAGAGGTTTCAGTGGTTCTCAACCAAGGGGTCGCAAAGTGGTTGAAGATAGTTTTTATAGTAATGAAAAATACGCCAATCTAATAAAATGCTTGTTAACGCGTGTCAGCCTAAATACAACGTTTTAATTATGTGTTGAAAATTGACTTGCAAGTTCAGGTGACATTTTTCAACAGACATGTGAGCCTTGAAGCTGGAATGAAAAAAATTGCAATAGTATTTTTTAACTTTATTGAAAAACTAGGCGGGAAGAAAATAAATCGATTTTTTTTTGTCTTGTTTGAAGAAAATAAAAGTGTTGCCCAGGTTAACCACGCAATTCAACATTTTAGTTTATAACAAAATAATGAAAAGCTAATAGGGATAATAGCCTAGAATAGATTTATTGTCAAATATTTGGCTATAAAATGTAAATAGAATGGTTAAACTCAAAGAAAATGTTGAGAGCGAACTAACTTATAAAATAGTTTGGTCTACTGAGAATTCCTATTATTTGAATACCAGGTTTATTAATTTCGACCAACAGTATTAGTGTGTACTAATGTGCATTGCAGTTTCTAAGATATTTTTCAATTTCTTTTTTTAAATAACATTGAAGTATGATAATTGAGTTCATCTGCGGAAGCACACTCTCGACGTGGAAATGTAAAGAATGAGAACTAAGCTCAATGTTTTGTAGTTTTTACATTTAAAAACATAAATCAAATATTTATCCAGTATAAACATACCTCAACTGTTGTTTAATATATTTCAAGGATGTTCTAGAGTTTAATGACCAACTTGTATTCTTCATTTAAAAAGTTTGACATTTAATGCCGCTACACTCGTGATAGATTTTCAAAAACTGTTGATATCACCATGTGAAGAAAATTAAACCAAACGTTGCTACTGGAGCAATATTTTAATTATTTTAGACAGTAATAATAGTTTTGCAATAAAACCTAATCTTTTCTCGCGTCTCCTACATCATCACCTTAAATACTCCGTCTAGGTAGGTAGTACAGCTTGTCCTGGTGCAGTTTTCTGTATTCTATTTTTTTACCAGTGAAATTGTTTATTCATATTTATTTTTTAATTCAAAGATTTAAAATCAATTATTCTAACAGGAAAAAAGGGGGGGAGAAGCATCTATATGTTTTCTGGTTTTAGCGTAATATTGTATCTAATCACTCGGGTAGCCTAATCGTTTGTGAATTGGGTTCTTAATAAGTATTTGCGTGGGGAAAGTTTTGAAAAACCCCACCTTGTAAATCACTCTCGATGCACCCATCAAGGCTCTTGACTCCCAGCCACCCGCAGCATTGATCTAGTCCAATTTGAGTCCAACCCTTAGACCGCTCCGCCATTACTTACAAACTCACTCTATGATATTAGGAACTTTAAAGTTCATTAACATTTACAAAAGTACGCCACATATCCCTATCTTTAGCTAGTTCTTTCCATCCCACCCCATTAGACCCTATCCCTAAGCTTGAGCTAATTCTATCCAGTCCACCTCATTACACCCTATCTGTTTCAGGGCTATTATAATGTTATCTTCTCAGCGGCGTCTAGGTTTTGCCAATGGTCTTTTCACATTGAGTTTGCCAGTCAATACCCTGAACGTGTTTCTAGATTCTGCCATTCGCACTGCATGTCCTACACACCGTAATTTCTGAGATTTGACTATTCTAACAGTATATGGCTATCAGTACGAAATACGTAACTCATCGTTATGTAACCACCTCCACTCCCCAGAATTTTCATCCCTTTATTTGACCAAATATATTCCAAAGTACCTTGTTTTCAGACACCCCAAATTTATTTTTATCATGTAGTGCGGATTAAAATATTTTTACTGTACTAATATTGTTCTGAGGTCAAACAGTATTTTAATTGAATACTACCTAAAATAGTTTTAAACCTCACAAAATAAACGTTTAGTTTAATTAATTTCCTTTAGCTGAATTATATTACTTTCACTGCGTATGTAGGCCTAGTGGGACATATCTTGAGCTGTTCAACATACGTTATTTATATACATTTATATAAGAGGTATGGTTGACCTGGCGGTCTAGGGATAAGGTGTCGGACTTCTCTGTTGAGGGTTCGGGGTTCAATCCTTGGTCTTGGCACAGATTTATCTGATTGCCAAACCCTTCCTTCACCTCTGACAAGACGTGTATTAATCACAACTTGTGAATGTGTGGAGTGCCAGGCCTCCACCGTGGTTCGGATTCCACGTTAAACTGTAGATCCTCCATTTCATCTCATAATCACCCTACCATTACACATTAGCGTAAGTGTGTATAACCCGGATTGGTAGTAAGACGCGATGGTGATAATAATAATATTACTATTAATAATAATAATAAAAGAGGTGCAGGCTACTCTTTGTTATATAACTAGAAACATGCAATAAAAAAAGATAAATAATATTGGGGATCTAGTAATAAGTTTGACTAAAAGATTACATTATTCCTTACCCCCCCCCCCCTACTCTGCATTCATATCACACCGACAACACCCCGGCGCATGCGTGATTCCTTGTTAGTCTGTTACCATGGTAGCCTGTGACGTAGGCGTGCTAGGAAAAAACCCGACAAAGCGAGATAGATATGCGCAAGTGTTTGTCGGTACGTCGTTTAAAAATATTATTCGCTCACGTCAATAAAAAAAAATATGAGTTAAAGCTTGGCTTCCTCCCTCCCGCCTCTCTCCCTGATTACTATCCAACTTGCGTGAAATAACACGGAAGTGGGAGTGAAGATTTATCTTGTAATAAGTGTTAGCATTTGATAGTGACAATGGGCCAGTTTCGTAGTCAAACCTAGTATACGCATCAATTACGGCTCAATACCAAACACAAGATGAACGAACCTACAGTAGCTCTATGGCTTCTTTGGTGCTGACTGAGAGTTCACAGCTGCCTTCTGACAGTCATCATTTAGGTATATAACTAAATGTTGACTGTCAGAAGTGACAGATGCTAAACACATGTTTTTGCAGATCATATGGTTTCGGTGTAGGGATACATAATTTGGTCTGGTAACTTTTCAAAGCTGTCAGCTGTGAGCTGTCACTCAGCACCAAAGAAGCCATGGGGCTACTGTACCTAGACTCTACTGGAATGGGCCAGTTTCGCATATGAAACTGGCCCACTGACTTTTTTTCTTAGCACCGCATCTTACTACCCGTTTGAGCTATACGCTTGTGTACTATTATTATTATTAGCACCGCATCTTACTACCCGTTCGGGTTATACGCACTTACGTTAATGTGTAATGGTAGGGTGATTGTGAGATGAAATGGAGGACCTACAGTTTAACGTGGAATCCGAACCACGGTGGAGGCCTGGCATTCCCCACATTCACAAGATGTCTTGTCAGAGGTGAAGGAAGGGTTTGGTGATCAGATAAATTTGTGCTGGGACCGAGGATTGAACCCCGGCCGCCAGCACAGAAGTCTGACACCTTACCCCTAGACCGCCAGGTCACCTGCTTGTGTACTAATTACGCTAGTGGTTTTAGGGACTATAAACGTTATATTTAGAGAAAGTGTGGAGGGAGGGAGAGTGGGGAAAACCCTTTTGAAAAACTCTATACACCCTACCGAGATTCGAACCTTGATATCACCGTCTATCGGCAGTCTAGTCTACTGCGAGAGTAACGCCTTAGACCATACGGCCACCGAAGTGGGTTTGTTACTGTTGATGGTTTTATTTGCACATTTTCTTGTTCTAACTAGCTTAGTTATGTATATGTAATTTTAAAAAGTGTGAGATGAACTGTTCTTTTACCGTAATTTCCAGTTATCTATTGGTTGATAGTCTTTTGTCTGGTGACGCATTAGGATCTGATAGTTACCTTTAGGATCAATAACCTCTTATCGGCATTTTAGTTTTGTTATTTAAATTATACGTTTCTTGTTTTGTTTTTTAATTGATGTTTAAATTTAATTGTAGAGTAAAATAAATTAGCCTAGAGCGAGGATGTTATTTAATAATGTGGTAATTGTAATTTTATAGCTACTCTAGTTTGAGTTATTTGAAAAGTGAATCAATTTTAAAATTATCATAAATCCATAATATATTTTAAAATTCCAATTAATATATTTTAGCACCGCGTCTTACTACCCGTTCGGGGCATACGCTTTAAATTTCAATTAAATTATAAGTAAATATAACTATCTTTCAAGTAAATATTTATCAGCTGATGTACAGGGATATTTTTGTTTTTAGTCAATTTAGTTAATGCCCTTAAGAGTACTTTACCAGCTTCGGTGGCCGCATGGTCTAAGGCATCACTATTGCCGATGACAAGGATATCAAGGTTCTATTCCCGGTCAGGTGTACCGAGTGTCTATTTTCCTAAATTATTTCCCACTTTCTCTCCACGCAACTACGGGAACACTTACTCAAAATTCAACCTTCTCTAACCCTTACCCATAGGGGCCTAGCGTAATCAGTATATATATGTAAAACCCGAACGGATAGTAAAACGCAGTGTTAAAAAAAGTAGGCATACTTTAATTAATTCTTGAAAAATACAACAAATCACGAAACCGTGGCTAGTTGATTAAAAGCTATTCGATCTGTCAGTTGAATTAGAGATAAAATAAGGATTTTATATTATGTTGGTGTGCACCACATCTTAATACCCGTCCGAGCTATCCACCCTTCAAACACATTAATGAGATAAATATAATTTAGATAAAATGTACCCGAATTTACCTGTAGAGAGGTTGGTGAAAAACTATTTTTAAAAAGATACCTCGGTACACATATCCGGGATTCGAACCTCAACATCGTTATCACTGGCAAACAAAACCTTGGTGGTGATTTCCCCCTTCCCCGCCTCCACATGGAAAATAATCAAAAATATTGAAACTGATAGATTATTTGTAAAAAAAAAAAAATTACCGCCCAACAACACCACCCTTGCCCTATCTCGTACATGACCTAATCATACACTTTTTCAACTAAGGTCTAATGTGCAGAAACGCAAGGGGCTTATAACCAAAAGTCTCCAGTAATTAGATAACTACTCGCTTTGGTGTCCGCATGGTTTAAGGTGCTACTCTTGCATTAGACTAGACTCCTGATGACGGGGAGATCAAATTTTGAATCTCAATAGGGTGTACTGAGGGTGATTTTTCCACAAGGTTTTCCACTCTCCCTTCGCGCAAATGTGGGTGCCACTTAATAAATATAAATATAACATTCCTCATCCCTAACACATTAAAGTAATTAGTACATAGGCGTATAATCCAAATGGGTAGTAGGATGTGGTGCTAAAACAAATTAGATAACTTAGTTTAGTATGATAACCAATAATTATTCATAGTAAATTATATATATTATTAATAATAATATATATTTAATTATTCATAGTAAATTATATATATTATTAATAATAATATATATTATTAATAATAATAATATATATTATTAATTATATATATTATTATTAATACCTACTAAAACATTTTAGGCTCATGTAAATGTTTATTACCTTTAGTGCGACGGTGACTTTTTATTTTTATAATTAATAGTTAAGATTATTTTTACAAACTAGCAATATTATTATTATTATTATTATTATTATTATTAAAATAATTATAAATTAAAATCTTGATTAGTTAAAATTATCAAATGTATGTTTAAGGAACCTTATTAAAACCAATCCCCCCTCCATCGACAACAGGCCCTGAAATCGTTCTTCTCAGATGAGTTAGACGCCCTAGTTCACGTGCTCACCGATGAAAATAAATAGTTTTTCTTTTACATGATTGATTTTAGCTTTCAATTACTGCAGTGTTTATAGTGGCCCTAAATATAATATTTTCCTGGCCTGGCGACCTAAAGAGTGGTTTCAGTTGTCTATTATTTTAATATTAATGTTTATTAAATTAATTTAATTAAATGTACTTAAATAATAATCCGACACCATGGCTCTGTTGGTAGCGTATCTATCTACTTAGTTAAGGGACCCGGGTTAAATTCCCGGAATGGCCGAAAACTGCATTATTAGTGAAATGTGGGTCTACCTTTTCGCAGTGATAAATTAACGGCTGGGGACTGGATGCTGTGCCTGTCTTAGTTTTAAGTTATATTATAAGGCATATGACTACGACAGGCTAGTGAGCCGTCGGTGGAAAATAAATGGCTTGAATTAGAAAAGACTGATCCAGGCCACAGGCTGGAAACAGTAATGGATGTAAAAGTTTCAATAATAAAAACAGAATTATTTCAGTAACTTTATAATCAAACAACTTGTAAAGCACAATTTTTGAGTGAAAATGTGACTTTTTTATAATGTTCGGCAAGTGATCAAACGAAACTATTTCACTGGCTACTCTAATGCTGTCTCATTCTTTGGGAGAGCTATTTTTGAATTTTTATTTTGTATCGATAAATATTATCAACTGAATTTAATCAATTTCATTAAAAAAAATTATCTTACACACAATATGTTCCCGTGAACATTTTTGTAAGTGATCTCTTAGTTTTTCGGTGACCCCCATGACGGTACTTCATTTTGTAGGTGAGCACTTGAGTTCGAGTGCTAATTTGATGGGTAAAGTGCAAAGAAAATCTCTCTGAGAATCTTTATTGTTACAAGACCTGAGAATCCTTGTTTAAAGAGGTAGGCTATATTGCCAGAAGAAGTAAAGGAGGTGTTTTTTTTTTTCAAATTCCCCAAGTCAAAATGAGCATGTCCTGGAGCTGGGTCCAAAATTCTTAGTATAGGAGAGTTTAAAAGAATTTGTTGCAATACTTTTGCTAATGTCAGTATTGCAGTAATTCTTCATAATGTATCAGTTTAATGAAGTGTTTGTAGTGTTATTAGTTTATAAAATTAAAAAAGATATCCAAAAAAATCAAGATTTTTAGCAACCCTCAGGAATATTCTTGCGACCCCTCATTTGGGTCGCAACCCAGGCTTTGGGAACTACTTCATTAGGGAGACAAGGTTTCGAAACACCACTCTTAAGCCCTACTAAAAATAGAACTACCGCGGTTACTATCGGAACATGCATCATAGAAAGTGATGCTTTCGAAATATTTAAGGGTCATCGAACTAAAGGCTAGTGTTTCACTCTGTTTTCTGCAGGGATTCGGGCCTTGATATTGTGGTAATAAAACATAAAGAAAAAAAATCAAGAGAGAGAGAGAAAAAAAGATTGAAAAGGATAATGGTCAACCATTTCAATGCTAAACATTTTCTCTCTTTAATACTTTGGCCGTATTCGAAGATAAAATTCACACTTTCAGAGGAATAGTGACAAATGTGACACATTTCAAACAACCCTAGATTACAACACAATTATATTTACCATGTACAGTAACAATTTTAACACTCGTTAGATATCACATTTAAAACTCATTATTTAATACATTATTCTGGATGTTGTTGATTTTAGATGTATATTACAAAATATGCATAACTTCAACTATTCACCAACAACTTTGAGGATAGTAAGACACCTTGGTTCAGTCAGTAGCATGTCTGTCTACTGAGCTAAGGGTACCGAGATCGATTCCTGGCATAGCCGAAATATGTATCATTAGTGAAATGTAGAAGTGGTATGTTGATATAACCATTTGTTTCAGAAAGTGCACGTTAAATACCTCAAATAAATGAAAAAATGAAAACTTCGTGGGTACAAAGAATAATAGAAATTATAACCGGGAGTACGCGAACAAAAAAGGTTGAATACCGCCATAGGGATATAAAATACCATTGTTCCTCTATGATATCATTGTTTTAGACTGAAAGGGTTGGCCCAGGGCCAGAATGCTCGGCTTTAACCCGAAAAGGCGAGATCCAATTCTTATTCCGGTCAGGTGCATTGTAGGTCGTATGTCTAAATTGTGACTCACAAGGTACAACCTAGTTCATTTATTTATTATTAACCTTATCGTATAACCTGAACAGGTAGTATTCGCGGGGATAATAAAATAGTAATCTTGTATGTTTAATTAAACTACTGGTCATCTAAAAGGACATTTTACAGTTGTAGAAATAAGTCAGACCTTTCTCCTAGATGCACCTATCTCTTAGTCATGCCATGTAAATTGAATAGGGTAAGGAAGGGTTAGGTATGGAAAGGAGTTATGTATGGGTTATTTCTACCACTATAAGACTCATATAACTAAGAAATAATAAAGGTAAATGGATTTGGCTTAGTAGTTACTGTCCGATTTTGATAGCTAGGAATCTTTTTAGTAGCCACAAAAGTTATTAAAATAATGTTCATATATTTATTTATATGTAGAGGTCGAACTCGATGGTCTTGGGGTAAATGGTTTGCCTCAGGACTGGATATTTGTGGGTTCAAACCCGGCTGAGGTCAACGGACTCATCTTGAGCGATAATTCGTAGCACAACTTCCTTCGGAGGGGAAGTAAATCCGTCGGTCTCATGTTGATTGTGGTATGTAAAAGAATCCCCATCGCTCGTTGAAATTCTCGTGTTCTGATATAATTTGTCGGCTCAGAAAGTACACCTTTGATACCTCAAATAAATAAATATTTATAAAGCTATGAGGTCTAAAACTGTAACTTTTCATAGATAACATCAATACATAGGAAATAATACTAATTAATAGTAAAATTCTATCAATGTTTGACCATAAAAAGTATTTTCTAAAGGGCCTTTGAACCATACATAAGGTACTGCATCCGGAAGTAAATAGCAACCTTAATCGTGTCACTTAGGCTATTACTCCCCTGAAGTGTCACTACAGAAACTCTGTGCCTGTCCTTGTCATACTGTAAGCAGTAAAATGAGCAATAAAGTGTTTTGGGTTACAATAGAAAGGCTGTCTTGGCACCCTTGTCCTTAGGGAGCGAGGGGTGTCTACCTGCCGTCAGCCAACCAGAAGGAGCCTAAACACCACGGATAATGTTGGACTCAGTCGAGTTTTAGCACCCCCTCGCAGTTGGTGGGGTGGCGACGCGTCGTGCCACGGTAGCTCTACTCAGAATACGTCGTGTACAATCACTAGTGCAACTTTTAGAGACGTTTATTAAATTAATTTTAAATCTGGATTCTAAACTAATTTTATTTAATATGGATATATAAAATATTTATTTGTGAGCTGGAAGTTAGATTTTTTTTAAATTGCGTGTTTTCTTATTTGGTTAGTCGACTAAGTATTTTGATTTCTATGATTTGAAGCAAAACCTTTTATCGAAGTTGTGTAGCTTGTGCAAACTTTTTTTTTTAATAATTGTTTTGTATATTTTTGATTGTGTGTAGATAATAAAGTTTTTTAATGATTTTTTTTCGATAAGTACATCTTAAACTACGTATCTAACAAACACAAAGCGGTGGCTTTCCTGTCAAAGACGTTAGATTAGCATATTACTTGGTCGCCGTTGATGTAGAGGCCAGGGCTTAGATCTCGGGAGGGTGAGTTAGAGAAGGTTGTGTTACAAAATGTGATTTCCTCCGATTCAGCATAATTCATTAGTAGCCCATGGGCTTAGGATACAACGGTTAACGAAGTACTTGGCTATAGTGGTTTGTTTTTATCTTTATTTTTGAAAACTTTATATCCATATTCGCCAGCACTGGCGTGTTGTACACGGTGTGTTCTGAATCGCGGGGCGCCATTTGACCGAGGGGAAAGAGCCCCATTATACGCATCGCTCGCACAGAAATGGAACTATCGGTTGAGAACACCAACACTTCCGATTCGTCAGTGTCGTCGACCGATTCCTCGTTTGCCGAAAGAAAAAGAGAATCCAGACGTCCCCATTCCATCGGTAAGTCGCCTTCCGGCACCTCTCCAGATTAGCAGCATTGTGCGCAGCTAGTAATCCACAGGTGTGTGTGCATGACTCTGATCCAGGAAGCGTGGGTTCACTTCCACAATGGCAATATAACGTAGAATTCAACTTATTTTATCACCTCGTCTTACCGCCTGTTTGGGATATACGTATATGAACTAATTACGTCAATGTGTTAGGGATGAGGAAGATTAAATTTAGAGTAAGTGTACTCTCATTTGCGTTGAGGGAGAGTGTAAAACAGTTTAGGAAAAACTGCTCAAAACACTCCACAGGGTTTTAAACCCTGATCTCCCCCTTATCGAAAGTCCAGTCTTGCGAGTGTGACGCCTCAAACCATGCGTCCATTGGAGTGGATGACTTATTTTTAAAGTTGTTTTTTTTCACTGTGGATATTAACAAGTTTAATCTGAGGGATAGGGGTGAAGACAGTAGCGTTGGAGGAAATTCACCGCTTTCATTTTGGGGAGACGATGAGAAAACTCCACCTCCAGTGCGTCAACCTCCTCGTCAACCTGAATCCAGTCTGTTATGAGCTTGGTTCCGGAGACTGAGTGACTACCGGTGTATTTGGTGAAAACTAGTATTGATATTTTCAGTAAAATAACCCAAGATGAAAAACACTAGCATTAATCTGGAAAGAGGGGATAAAACAACCAATTTGAAACGACCTATCAGTGAATTGAACCCCTACCGCCTAAGCTTGAGTCAGGAATTAATAAATATTTACGCCAATCCGTCGGGTACTGGTTACATTATAACTCGTAAGAGAAATAATAGCTTTGCTATACAAAGTGTGTTGTCCTTCTCAAGCTAAGCTAGATGCGGCGTTGTGGTTGTTGGAATAACGGCATGCCAGGCAGGTGTGGTATGTACTGTGTACAACCCCCTCACCCCGTCAACCCTGCAGTAGCTAGGGATGATTGGGTAGCAGACAGGGGTGTCAACAAAAGAACTTTAAAAGGCTGTTCATGTCAGTTTGTCAGCTGGCGCCTTAATATCGTCTCCGCCCTTAGGGAGTGAGGAAGAAGGTCTGAAATTTAATTTACACTCAGTGGTGGCTGGAAAGGAAGGGAAATGTGGGGTGGAATTTATTACAATCTTCACAGATACAACGGTCCTTCAGTGTGCAATACTTTTTTTTTTGCGTAACGTCTAACTACTCGTTCTATTTATTCGCAAATTTTCATTATTAATTTAAGGGTGAATTAGGTTGAATTTAGAGGAAATGAAGCCGTCTTTTCTGGCAGCGATAAGGTTGAGTTTAAAGGAAATGTACCCGTATTTCCTAGCAGTAAGAGTGATATAATATTTAGTACAAAATCACCCTCATTTCATCCTAATGGGATTCTAACCCCAAAATCCTCATTATCGACATTCCCCTGTATATAGGAGTAATACCTATACCCTGAGTTTGGTTGGTAGAACAGTAAAGGACATTCAAACATATTTCTTTGTGGTCAACATTGATAACATTTTACTATATTATTTGTGTTATATTCTATGTATTGAGAATATCTATCAAAAGTGAAAGATGCAGGTAATATGACTTGATGTATGGATATATTAAAATTGTATTAGTAACTTTAGTAACTTATACTGTTCTTCCTACAAAAAATCATACTATATAGCCGCGTTGACACGACCCAAGTATACTTAGACAAAGCAGACTTAGACGCTGCGCGCGCATCGTCACCTGGACACTACTTGGATCGTGTCAACAGTTCATCCCAGCCCACTATTTTGAATTTTGATGGTATTCAAAAGAGCGTTGACTCAAAACCCGGAAGGAAAACCCCGTAAAAGGAAAGTTATAAAATCTAGCGGACAGATAGGTAAAATATGAGGTTCATGGAAGCGGTTTACTTACTCTAATTTTTGAAAAAGTATCAATTTTAGGGTTCTTCTCTGTCTTGTTTTTATGTTCAATCAAATTGGGGTTAAATTATACGCCTATGTAAGGCTCACAAACCCACGACCCGCGAGACACATCTGACTGGCGCGCTTGTCTGAAATAATAATAATTAGTATTATTAGCACCGCATCTTACTACCCGTTCGGGTTATACGCACTTAAGCTTATGCGTAATTAGTAGGGTTATTGTGAGATGAAATGGAGAACCTACAGTTTAACGTAGAATCCGAACCACGGTGTAGGCCTGGAATTCCTCACATTCACAAGTTGTGATTAATACCTTGTCTGAAGTACTTTTATATACTAGTAGTACTATCCGGCCGCCAGTCATATACGTACATAATACATATATAACCACTAGCATAAGAAGTAGGGGTCTACTCACCCTATTGTTGGGCAGGTCATGTGTGGCCGTTCCTCGTACGCACACTAGCCTGCGCACCTTGGAACTTCACATTGTTTGGTTATATTTATTATACTACTATAAAGCCACTCCCTGACATTAATGTTTACCCACTTCCATATGAGCTAGAAACTCGAAACTTAGCAAACTTATAGCTCTTAGCCTGTAACTGACGGGAAAATTTCAAAAAAGTTGTAAAAATTTAATTTTTAACTCTCGAAACAATTTCAAAATGTCGGATAAACTTTAAAGTAGGTGTGGACCTTTCTTTGGAAGCCTCTTGTGGCTAAACGCTAAGACCTATCAAAAAACGGCTCTGTAATTACAATAGTTTACATCCATTTGCAAAGAAAACGCACTTCACAAAGCGAGCTATTTATATATAACTCTCTTCTTTAGACCTTGATAGAGCCATACCGACCAAGCGGCTGCCGCTGTTATCGATGATAGTGCCAACATTTGCGGATAGAGGTGCCATGCTGTCAGCACAATGAATCCCCCGGCCGCTAATCTCAATTTTCCAAACCGGAGCTGCTACTTTTTTTTATTCAAGTAGCTCCTCATTTGTCCAGACCCACTGCTTCCAGAATTATGTATAAATAGAGATAGAGGGAGAGAGAGATAGAGAGGGCTGAAGAAGAAGAAGGAAGAAGCATCGCCTTCTAATACCAATCGCAACGACAGTCTATAACAAATGGCGACAGTGTTGAGTAAATTTGAATTTAGATAACAAATTCTCGCATTTGTATGTAGGAAAACAACAGTACGATTTTGGTAGGAAGAAACTTTAAAGAAAATTAAAAAAATTAAGTTAGTTTTGCAGCCAACAATGATCATATTTAACTATATTATGATTATTTTATAGGTATTGATATTATCTATCATAAGTGATAACTGCAGATAACATGACTTGACGTTTAACACGAAAGTAGATCTAGTTATTTTCCTAGCTGTATTCCTACGAAAATTGGACTGCATTAAGAAAATAAACCTCAATACACCCGATTGAGATTCTGTCCGACACCTTAGCTTAGTTGGTAGCGTGTCTGTCCACTGATCTAAGGGTCCCGAGTTTGACTCCCGGCATGGCCGAAAAATATGTATCATTGGTGCAATGATGGTTTCCACTTTCACAATAATGAATTAACGGCTGGGGGAGGGTTGTTGTGTCTGCACAAGAGCTAGGTTAGTTTATAAGTCATGTTCTGATATAATCAACCGTGTCAGAACGTGCACGTTAAATACCCCAAATAAATGAATAATAATAACAACCACGACCTTTCCCTCAGCGGAAAACCAGACAAGATTAACACCTCAATATAAGAGTGGTCTTTATCCAGTTTATTTTTTATTTAGAGTAGGCCTATTTAATATACAGTTTCTGAACTTACTGTTTATAACAATATATTCAACAGAGAGTCTTTGAAAGACTTATCTAAAGGGTCGGTATAAGGAGGTGGACAGCTTGGAGGAAATTCAATTTGGATTAGCATTGTTGTTTAGGGCGTACTTCGTATACATATTCACACATGCGTCATAAATAAGAACATTGAATTTAAGAGAGAATAGGATAGTTGACGATATGAAGTTTGGCTCTCACGAGGAGAAACAAGATTAGGAATGAAGCTATTCGGCAAAGAGGGGAGTACAGGGAGTACATGGCATAGTAGAGAGAGCAAGACTGAGGTGGTATGAACATGTGATGAGGATGGAGAAGGAGAGAGTACCAAAGATACTTAAGATGAAGTATGTAGGAAAAAGACCGCAAGTGAGACCAAGAAAGAAATGGGAGGAACAAATTAAATAGAAAATGTGCAAGAGGATACAAATTGAAGTGGTTAGACTGACCCAGCCACAGTCTGAAAATAGTTGGTGATGATGATGATGATGATGATGATGGTGGTGGTGAGAAAATCACATTTGGAAACCCAATTCCGTTGCATCCAGCCGGGATCCAAGACCCGAACTTCCCAGTCAATGCTTTCTGTAGTTCGTACCCCCACGTGCCCATCTCTTCATTCCCCTTCAAGAGAGGATAGCCATTCATCCCCGGCGTGACAAGTTCGCCCTCTGTTGGGACACCCCTGCCTGGAGATGCCGTTATTCGAAGGGTTTGGGGGATGGGCCTTGTGTACTGTGAGAGGATCATTTGGTGTGTGACGTCACGCGCTCCTGTGTCTAAAGTTACAAAAGCACACCACCTACACGTTCATTTCTACCTGCCCCGCCAACACCACACGTGTAGAGATGCTAGACTCGCGGATATGATAATTAATACTCTGAATCGACTCAAATAAAGGACGCTTTAAATTGATTCCACAGAAAGATCGTACTTCCCGCCAACGACTAATCTGTAGCATGTTTTCTTCAACATATATATATATATATATATATATATATATATAAAATCATCGCGTCCTTAGGTTGTATGTATTATCACCAAATTACCTTTAATCGGAATAATTTCTTGGCGAACCACTAAAATGTTCACTACTATTGTCTATGATGAGCAATATTTTTTAGTGGAGTTTTAAAAACATTTCCGCCCGCAGAAGTGGCCTTCCGGTCTCTTAAGGTGGGGAGGAACGTGAAAAAAAAAGTAAGTATCTTTTCAGCATTTTATTTCAAAACATATCTTTAGCCATAATAAATCATATATTTCTGCATTTGAAACGTAAAGAGTTTAGTTTTCTTCACGTGGGGATATCAACAATATTTGAATATATGTTAAGGGCGTCCTGGAATTTAATGTCAACTTTTTTATCTTCATTTAAAAAAGTTTGTTATCTATTGCCGCTGTGCTCATGACATAAATTCATCTAGTGTGAAGAAAACTAAACGCTTATGTTTCTACTGGAGAAAAATATTTTACTTGATTTGGCAAAAAAGGTTTTGCTACACAAACTGCAAAAACACTGGCCTTTTCTCGTGTCCTCTACATCCTCACCTAAAGGCATAAATATTATATTGGACTTGATTATTTTTTACGTGAAGATCTAAGCTTGAATCCCGGTAGGGGGATTAATGCATTTAAAAAATAAATGGTAAGTAGGGGTGAATAATCTTGAACTCTTATAAAATCAATATTTTACCGTTTTAAAGTATGATTTGTGTCGCTAACTTGACCCGCACAGACTAAGGATTCAGTCTTGTCTGTTCTGATTTGTCTGTAATGGGTGGGTTGGAATTAGAATCCTTACCCAGTACACCGAAGTGGTTTTTCCTAAATGTTTTACCACTTTCTTTCAATGAAAATGGGGGCTTATTTCATCTTGCTTATCCATACCCCGTTCGTGTAAATATGCAGAAAGTCCGGGCATTGCAAAAACAAAAAGTGTCAATTACATTTAATGTGCACTTTTTGGACCTACAATTCTGATCACCACATGAACTATTAACTAAATTGTTTTCATAACATACTCAATAGACTTCAATTCATACCCGCCTCGGTGGCGTAGTTAGCCAACGTGCTAGTTTCGTGTAAAGCTAAACTGCGGAGGACGGGAAAGATCGAGGTTCGAATCTCGCTCGGGTAAACTGGGGGTGGTTTTCCACTCTCCCTCCACGCAAACGCGGGTTCACTTCCTTTATATTCAACCTTCCCAATTCCTAACCCATTAGTGTAATTAGTACTTAAGCGTATAACCCGAACGGGAAGTAATACGTGGTGATAGGTATTATTATTGTTCTCTAATTCAAGACCGTGAACAGGGAAATCCTTACTTCTTCAACGTGTTGTAGACCATGCAAGGTTTAGAACTGAGGACCCTAATCTCAGAAAACAAACGTGCAACAGACTTAGCTCAAGCCTTCTGGTCTGTGGGCTATTTTGTGAATTTCCTAGTAAGAAATGTCAAAACCATATTTAAACATATACTATAGGATTGTTACAAAACAGGATGTTTCAAAATAACCCCTCAGGCTCAACTCATTGAGCTGCAATGACCTCTCTTTGGAGTTCAAAAACTAACTAGTAAGTTCACAGTCATTAATATAAATTTTGTTTAGTACTAATTTGTGATTTTATTTCCTAACTATCAGATTGGTCTCATTGAATTTATGTGACAAATTATTAATTAAAAATTATATAATATATAAATGAATCAGAAGTATGTAGTTGGGTGTTTACTAAAGGATAAACATTAATTTTAACAAACCTATTCCAAGGTTTCCAGAATTAGTAATAAATAGCCGTTAAAAGATCCCAGAAAAACTAGATATAATTTTTATTATATTATATTTATTTTTACTTGAGTTTATCTTCACTTAAACGTAATCTGCATCGGTGGTCTCATGGCTTAACGCGTCACTCTTGTGTTATGCTGGTGATGGGGATCTTGGGTTTTAGACCCTTATCGGGTGTACTGAGGGTGAGTTTTCCTAAATGGTTTCCAACTCTCCCTTCAATAAATAGCGGGTGCATTTCCTCTAAAAATATACCTTACTCATCCCTATTCATCTAACTCGATTAATGTACTCTGATAACCCAAATGGATACCAAGGCGCAGCTAAATTTATTTTTTAAGAAAGTTAACAATTATTATTATTATTATTATTATTGTAACAAGATTAGAGTCTGGCAGCGGGACCGGCGCGTTCCCGTTGTTGTCCCTTGTATCTGCGCTCCTTGTTCTCTCTGTCTCCCTCCTTGTCTGGCGGGTGGGCGGCGACCTTCTCGCTTGACTGGAGGATCAGAGGGGCCGAAGGGGTATGGGGGGGGAGGACGGAGACAAGTCTAGAGGGGTCTGGATCCTTTTTATTCTAGAAGTGGAGGATTCCAGACCCTCAGCTCTCACCACCCCTATAAATACAAGCTCAGCGGTAGCCTCA